>WNWK01010292.1:0-71024 GCA_009830355.1 Cherax destructor | reverse complement strand
CACACCCTGCACACACACACACACACACACAACCCTGCAGGAGCTATGTCTCGACCCCTGCAACCACAACTAGGTGAGTACACACAGACACAGCAAACACAGATACACCCTGCACACACACACCACACACACATCCCACACACACACCCGCACACACACACACCCGCACACACACACACCCCGCACACGCACACACACACCCCGCACACGCACACACACACACCACACACACTCCCCCACACACACACCACTCACACACTCCCCCCACACAAACACCCCGCACACACACACACCCCGTACACACACACACACACACACACACACACCCCGCATACACACACACCCCGCACACACACACATCCCACACACACACTCTGCACGCACGCACACACACACACTCTGCACGCGCGCACACACCCCCACACACACACACACACCGCACACACACACACACATTGCATACACACACACACCCAGCACACACACCCAGCACACACACCCCGCACACACACACACATCCTGCGCACACACACACACCCGCACACACACACACCCTGCGCGCACACACACACGCACACACACAAAATGGTAACTAACACACCCTGCACACACACACCCCGCACACACACCCCGCACACACACACACACTCACACACACACACACTCAGACATACACATACACACAGACACTAACATACACACAAACACTTACATACACATACACCCCCCCATTCCTTCCCAGCACACACACCACACACCTTACCAGGACACACACAAACCCATAAACACACATACACCCCACACACACATCCCAACACACTCACACACACACAAATATACAACAGGCCTAGTGTCTAATCGACATGTGCCTTTGACAAAATGGTAACTAACACACACACACACACACACACACACACACACACACACACACACACTCCAGCCAATACTTTTCACACACTCACATATACCCACACACTCATTCACCCACACTCATACACCCACAATAATATACCCCACACTCATACACCCACACTCATACACCCACACTCATACACCCACACTCATACACCCCACAATCATACACCCACACTCATACACCCACATTCATACACTCCACAATCATACACCCACACTCATACACCCACACTCATACACCTACACTCATACACCTACACTCATACACCCACACTCATACATCTACACTCATACACCCACACTCATATATCTACACTCATACACCCACACTCATACATACACACTCATACATTCACACTCATGCATTCACACTCATACATACTCATACACCTACACTTATACATCCACATTCATACACCCACACTCATACACCTACACTCATTCACCCACACATACACCCACACAAATGCACCCACACTCACACACACCCACACTCATACACCCACATTCATACACTCACTCATACACCCACACTAATACACCCACCCTCATACACCCACACTCATACGCCCACGCCCACTTATACACCCACACACACCCACAAACACACACACACTCATACACCCACATTCAGACACCCACATTCATACACACATGCTCAAACAACCACACTCACACTCACTCACACTCACACATACACATGAACCTGGGGGTCTAGTCCTCCACCCCCAGGATGTAAATCCTCCATCTCAGCCCAGGATGTAATTATCCCAGGTTAACTGCCTCAACTGGGGTTACTGAAGGTTGCTTGAAGTGAGTTTCCAGAGGGGGTCATCGCCCCCGAGGCCCGGTCCCAGACCAAGCCTTCTGCTTTAGCATCATAACTGTCAAAATTATATTTATCAAAGAGGTGTTTCAAAAAAATTCCAGTGCAAATTATAGGGGACTTATGCTCACTGATTTCCATCTAACAGATAAAAAAAAATATTTTTAACTAGTGTAAGTGTACAACACAATGCATTATTTTTTTATGGAAGTTTTTTTTTTTTTTCTAACTGTAAAATATTGAAGCGAAACAAAATCCTGCAGAAGAAAGCATAACTGAAGGACTCATCAAATTACAAGCAGGTGTACCTCAACCACAAGTGAACACAAGAAGAAAGACAGAAACTGAGAGAGAGGATACAAACATGCAAGGAGCAGGAAAGAGAGTCAAGGATTGATATGGGCAGGGGATCCCAGACTCACGAGGAAGAGCAAACACAACTTCCATAGAACCACCTATATAAGACCCTCAACCCTGACAACCCTACTGCAGCCAAACTAACCCAAAACCCCACACTCCAAACCCAGAAGCCGCCACCCCCAACACAAACTCCACCTTCACAACAGCCCCCTAGAGTTCTGGCAAGTCTCTCACTCCCTCAACCTCAAGAAACCTCACAGGCCATAGTATTAGAAAAGAAGCTGAAGGCTTGGTACACCAACGCTGAGGAAATGAAAAAAAAATTAAGTAGTCAAAAGAATCATGGAGACATCCCCAGACATTGTAGCACTCATGAAAACGAAGCTCACAGAGAATGATAACAGATGCAATTTTTCAATGTGAATATTAGATACTGAGGAAAGATAGAGGGAGCAGAGGGAAAAGAGAAATTGCACTGCTCCTCAATGGAGATTTGAGGAAATGGAAGGAATGGATAGAATGGAAGCAAGCGACTATATTGTAGGGACACTTCAGACTAGGGGTTCCAAAGTAGTAAGTGCAGTGATGGACAACTCACCACATAATAGCAGGAGGCCAAGATAAGAATATGATGAGAGCAGCAGAGCAATTGTGGGCACACTAGCTAAGGTGGCCAGAAGGGCCCATGCAGGTAGGGCAGTTGTTAGTTATGGGTAATTTCAACCACAAAGAGATTAACTGGGAAAAGATGGGACCACATGGGGGACCAGAAATGTGCAGAGCTAAGATGATGGAGGTGGTACTGGAAAACCTCATGCATCAACATGTCAGGGACACTACCAGAGAGAGAGAGGAGAGGAGGAACTATCAAGGCTGGACCTTATATTCACCTTGAGTAGTTCTAGCATTGAGGACATCACATATGAAAGGCCCCTCAGAGCTAGTGATCATGTGGTTCTGAGCTTCAAATACATTGTACAGTTAGAAGTGGAGAGCGAAGCAGCATGAGTAAGATAGGAGAAGTTAAACTACAAAAGATGGGACTACATAGGCATGACGAATTTCCTGCATGAAGTACAGTGGGAAAGAGAACTGGTTTGAAAAAACAGTAAAAGAAATGCCGGAATACGTGACCACAAAATGCAAGGAGGCAGAGGAGACATTCATACCCAAGGGCAACAGAAACACCAAAACAAGCCCTTCGTTCACCCAAAGGAGTAGAGAGGCCAACACTAAGTGCACTAGAGAATGGAAAAAGTATAGAAGACAAAGGACCCAGGAAAATGAGGAGATTAGCCGAATATCCAGAAATGAACGCATTGTTAAGAACCGACTAAAGTTTTTGGATTGATAAAAAACTTGAAATTGAAAAATTATGGAAAACAATGTTTTCTTACAAAAAAAGGGCATAATTCTGGCAACATGTTTATGCAATCAGATTGTTTCTATCATATTTCTAAGTATGTTTTTCCAAAACTGTAATTTAAACGTGGTGTAATTATAGGCTTTTTCCTGCGCGCACTCAGAATCTGCAGCAGTGAGTTCCTTGAGGAAGAATGCTCTCTAATTGAACAAATATTTTCTAAACTTCACTATCCTCGTCACTTCATTAGAGACTGCAGACGACGGGCATTAAACATCTTCAACACACCCAGAGAAGACACTGCCGAGAAGATATACATAGTCCTCCCCACCAACTCCATTGCCAAACACGTTTCCAACATTTTTTCCAATACCTCATTCCGAGTATCTACCTCCACATCCACCACCATCAAGAACATTACCAGTAACAGACAGCACAAGCTTCAATCCACTGCTGGGGTATACACAATCCCTTGTAATGACTGCAGCAAATTATACGTGGGCGAAACATCCAGAGACCTCCAGACACGTATTTCAGAACACCAGTACGCAGGCAGATCTGACGACCCAAGGAATGCCTGTGTTCAACACCGAAATTCACACAACCATTTAATCAACTACAGAAACGCAAGACTCATCGCCAGAGAAGACAACACTCAATACCAAAGAATCTTGGAATCATCACTTATCTGTATATCCAACAACTTCAACCAGAACAACGGCTTCTACAACATAGCTGAACCTATTGCCAAGAAACTTCTTCATCGCTATCCCACATAGAACTTAAGAATGGAACACTGCAGAAGGTCTACCCATATACTTATCCAATCTCTTTTTAAAGCATTCTCCACCTGACTAAATCCTATAAATACTCATGTATCTTTTATCCAGGTAGATCTGTTTGTGACTCGATAAAGCCCACTGCGTGGGCGAAACGTTGTCAATAAAGGATCACATTATACTGCTTATGTGTTTATCTCTCCATCATTTGGACATCTTTATTTGGGAAACGTTTCGGCAGCCAGTGTCTTCTTTAATGTAATGCAGAGAAACAGTGGAAAATGACGAGGAGTTTGTGAAACAAATCAGATTATAATACATTAATTCAGACGTAATAACAAACTGTGGTGGCGAACCATACAAACACTAGGAAGGAATCCTTCCTCCATAAGCCATGCGTGTCGTAAGAGGCTACGAAAATGCCAGGAGCAAGGGGCTAGTAACCTCTTCTCTAGTATAAATTTACTAAATGTAAAAAGAAAAATTTCATAAAGATAGAATGTTTGAATGTGCGTGGATGAAGTGCAGGTGATAAGAAAGAGGTGATTGTGAATGTTAGGATTGAACAGAAGTTCTAGCTCAAAGTGAAACAAACCTGAAGGGGGTAAGGGAATTTCAGTGAGAGAAATAAAGGCGATTAGGAGTGTGTAAATTCAAGGATTATGTGGATTAAAATAAATGAGGGATGCATAAAGTAAGTTATAATAATTGTTTATACACCTGGAGAAGAGAAGAGTGTAGAGAAGGTAGATCTTGTGAGTTAAGTGAGTGTTTATGGAGTTTTGAATCAAGTGAGAGAAACTATTATAGAGGATGTAGTAGGTAAATTTGGGGTGCCAGGGGTAAGTGATATGGGAACCTTTAATTGAACTTCGTGTAGAAAGAATTCTGATAACAGGTAATACGTATTTTAAGAAAAAGAAGATAAATAAGTACGGGAGATATGGTATATGGTATAATGACATCCGTTTGTTGGACTATGTATTAATGGATGAAAGATTGATGGGTAGACATCTGGGTACACATTTTTTTAGAGGGGCATCAGATATATCAGATCATAATTTAGTTATAGCTAAAGTGAGAGCTAGAGGACGATGGAGTATAAGAATGGCCTCAGCGAGTAAGAGTTTTGTGAGTTTATAAAATAAAAGAGGAGGTAGTTAGGGTAAAATGTAAACAACTGTTCTGAGAAATATGGGCTAGTGAGAGCATTTATAATGAGATGAGGAGGAGGCTGAAGAGGTATGGCGTAGAGTTAAGAGTGCAGTATTAGTGTGTGCAGCAGAAGAGAGGAATTATTAGATGGGGAGGTGGAGATATTGGGAAGATGGAGGGAATATTATAAGGAGCTGTTAAATTTTGATTAAGGAAGGCTAGATGTGAATGTGTGGGGAGGTAAGTGAGGCACTGGGAGCCACAACTCAGAAACCTCCTTTGATTTAGACAGTGCATCTTCCCTGGGACTGTATGTGGGAAAAACAAGGAAGAGTTATTGATATGCCCTAACATTTTATTATTCATTGGTGACTGTAGCAGGTAATCCCACACTAACTGATTATTTGATTTCCCTGTTTTAAGCTAATCGTCAACTTACATCGGCGTCCCGAAGGTGTTCGACCAAAATTCTTTAGCATGTCCAGAATAAATTACTGCTGGGATGGGTTCTGGAAATTTAGACTTACCCTGGCTCATCTAACACTGAGTTGTTGGCACTACCGTTTCGTCTTTTTTTCTGATATCGATGGCTTCTGTTAAGATACGTAGTCAATTTCACAAAAATATTTAACTGGGACGTCGTTCTCTCGTTCGTCGTTTAGGTACTTTTGTAAAGGACTAAGATTCGGCACTTCTGTCACATAAACTAGTGCAGTGGTTCCCAACCAGCGGTTCGTGAACCCATGGGAATCCGCGAAGGTAGTACTGGGGGTCCGCGAGTTAAGTTCAAAATTTCAAGAGACTGATAAAGGTGAACTTTCAAAATTTCAAAGCCGTTTCCAAATCGGCAGAAATAGTCTAATTTTGCAGACAATTTTTTTAAATGATCTTATTTTATTGGCTGCCGAATCGGACATTCGAAATCTCCATCGAACAATGGTCACGTTTAATTCAGTAAAACTTATCAGACTTTTGTTTGCATGTGAAAAATGAATAGTCAGAACTGGCATCCAAAGCACTAAGATATATAATGCCATTCCCAACTGCATATTTATGTGAGCAGGCTTTCTCCCAGCTGTTTTATATAAAATCAGAATACAGGAACAGGATGAATATGGAACTTTATCTACGTTTAAAACTGACTGTCACTGAACCTGAAATTCAGAACGTAATGTCAACAGAGGAGTATCAACTATCTCATTAAACAAGTAAATTTTTTAATACTGGCATTTATTTAATTACATACTAACTTACGTATGTCTTTCAGCTAGAGATGAAACTGGGAAAACGAGTTTGTTGTTAGTTAATAAAATCGGCTTGTTGAGTAGACAGACCTTTCAAAAACCTGAGGTCATCAGGAAAATTAATTAATTAAAAAAAGGGTCCTTGGTGGTTAAAATGTTGAAAACCACTGCATTAGTGGATTACCTTTATACTGGCAGAAAGTTGCACACTTTATTACACTCTAAAGTACATTCATAGACTTGATTTATCGTCACCTGACTTACTAATTTCATTACTCGTTCACGAATATTCACTCGCAAATAGTTATTTTATTGACGTCTGCGGTTGATTACTATACTGCGGTAAAGAGTTCATTAATAACAGATTAATCCAAGTGGTTGGGTTTAATTGATCTAGTGTTTCAACATGATGTAAACCTGGCATCTGTACTCTCTTGCAATGACATAACTTAAATAACACGGAAAATAAACTTTTGAGGCAGGAGTTCAAATATTCCACTTTTGAACTTAATTGAACAGAACAACAATATCCAACAGCTGAAGCAAACACTACAATATCTTGATATACACTGAGTCATATCCAAAAGCACACTATTAATGGATGATGTCAACGAAAGAGGCCGTGCAATATTACCCTGAATTCCGTAATGAAAACGTATCGACAAGATATATCTACGATATTTATATAAACTCAAAATACGTCTTTGTAACTCACGCTAAAAGACGTTTAATATTATATGAAATAAATGGGAGGTCACAATATTGAAAGAACCCAAGCGAACAGCGCCATTTCTTACTAGGCTTCAGCCACACCACACTAGACACGCTTGCCAGAGGGACTAAGTTACATATATGTTTACCCAATAAACAGAAGACTCATGAGGTGGTATCTGTCAACACATGGGAATAATCTGTGACATAACATTCACGATGTCTTTATAAGGGAAGGTATCATACATCTTTCCCCCCCACCCCTCGTATTTTGAGAGCTACAGCTTCCCCCCTCCCGCCTTTTCCCCTCTGAGGTCATTTCCTCTACAGGGGATGTGTTGTTGCTGGTGACGGGCATGTGATCCAAGGAATTTGATATACCCTCACCTTCCTCGGATGGAACCTGATGAGAATAGACTTACCACGTGTTGGTAATAAAACTATTTTATTGTAAGCTCAGTGGCATAAACTACGTTTCGAATTCCCATCAATTATTTTGTTTATCCAATGACAATCGGTCATTACAATTTACCTTGGGTTCGTTATCTACTTAGCTTTAAAGGGGATGAGTAAAGATTGTACTACAAGAGCTTTTGGTGTCGTGGGATGAGACAGTAGGGTCAAAGTTGGTGCCGTTAATATATCTATGTCACAATTGTGAAGGTTGTAAAAGTGTCCTCCTGTAAGCTCTGTGGTTCAGTGGTTACAGCGATAGGTACTTCGAGTCCCTGTCCATTCTTTTGTTTATTCTTTGGGGTATAATGTTTTGAGAAGTTTTCAGTGAATAATTTTATCATGTTTTTTAAGTATTATTGATTACCAGAAAGAATTCAGTAATGATCAAGAGAGTCACACATGTGCCCAAGTTTTCCTTCAAAAATTTTAATCCTCCATAGCAAACATTGGTCCTTAAAATCCAAACAGACCACCACAAAAAGACTAAATAGACCTTGGCTAACCAACAACCTCCTCAGAACCATTGGCTAGAAGCATATCTCTGAAAAACAATACAGAATGGGCTTAATTCCCAAAGAACCAGTGATAGCATATACATTAACACTTAACATGCACATAAAGAAATGAAAAAAACAGGTTCCATTTAATAAACGATGATATCAAAAAGACCTGGAAAACAAACTCTGAGCTTACGAAAAATTGCTAAGGCCAAAGAAACTACTGGCCAGCCCTAATGAAACCCTCATTCATATTGGTGATATTGTAAATAAACTTCCCGACTATATAACTGACCTTGCCAGCAAAATTCCAAACTCCATTGTTTAGGTTAGTGATTATCTCAGTCAGTGGCAGTTATCAAGGCTCACTCTGCCTGTCACCAAAAAAAATCCTACTGATTTAACTTCAATAATAAATGCACTAAAAACGAAATAGGTAATAATGGGAGTATACCACCATTCATATATAAGAATACTGCCCATGTATTATCACCTATCACTGCAATTCACAGAGGTGGAGACCCATCTGAAACAAGCAACTGTAGATCAATCTCTAACTCTAACTATTGTCTTAAATTTCTGAAAAGATAATATATAAAAGTCTGTATGCATTTATTACTAAACAAAGCATTTTTAACGTCAGCCAGTTTGGATTCAGGCCAGGAAAAAGTATTAATGATGCTATCATAAAGATGGTAGATTCTGTCTCTTCAGATCTAAAAATTGTTGAATACCTAGTGAGCGTATTTTGACAATATACACCACAGAATCCTCCTGTAAAACTTGATCATTATGCTATCACATAGTCCTACCTCACCGACAGACGTCAGTAGGTAACAACGACAGTACCTCATTAACCCAAACTATCAACATAGTGGTGCCTCCGGGTAGCGTCCCTGGCCACTATTATTCCTCATCTACATAAAGACCTACCAAATGGCTCCCAGGAGCTTTAACCAGTCTTGTTTGCAGATGACACATTAGTCATATCTAATCCAGCTAGAAAAAAATTCTACCTGGAGGGCACCAAACAAATTTACTTTCAATATTGACAAGATCTTCTTCATGTTGTTCGAGAATAAACCTAAAAATACTCATTTCAATTCCAAAATAAATAATTTATACACAAAAAAAAAGACAAAAAGAGGGAAAATTCTTAGGGATAAAACATGACTCAACCTGAAATTCTACACTCAACTCCAAAATATATTTAAGAAAAAATCCAAAACCGTGAGCATTCTATCAAAAATACGCTATTTCACAAACAGCATTACTCTGTATTACTGTCTGTTATATCCTTACCTTATTTTTGGTATCTGTGCTGGAATCTACTACAGTGAGGGGCCTGACAACACACACTTACTATCTGAAGTCTAAATTTACCGAACATACAATACCTCCACACTTATTACTGCGCAGTTTATATATACAGGACACAAAGAACGAATTTTAACCCAGTGTTTCAACTCTTCATGGAGAACTGCAACTGAACATATAGACAAAATACAAGACCTATAGGAACCTATATAGGAACTCCATACTTATAAAGGGCTCTAATATCTGGAACTTCTTTCCAGAAGATGCCAAAAAAATTCCCTATTAGCACCTGCTTCAAAAATATAGTTAAAGAGCACTTCTTAAATCTGCCCTAAACCTGCTTAGGTTGATTATCTTAAAGTCCGCTTTATCGATTGCATTCATATTGCTCCAAATCATATTATCATTCATACTGTTGCTCTATATATCAACAAACTTTTTCAACATATGTAATAACCTAAAATATGTTCTACCTCATTATTCACAATTACAAATATTACACCAAATTATTACATAAGATCTCAATATTTTATAACAAACTAAATTGTTGCAGTATACATAATGCCAAAGACAGTAAACCATAGAATTCTAGTAAACTAACTTAAGTGAATAACTTTTCGGTAGTGTAAACTCTGCACAACCAGGGACTCTAATGTATTCTGTATTCTTTATTATACTTTATAGAAAAAAAATTGTATTTGTCTTTGTCTTGTCATTACTTTTTTCACCTTCGTTTCAAATTCCGTTCCATGTACACTTCCTTCTTCCTTCCTTCCTTCCTTCCTTCCTTCCTTCCTTCCTTCCTACTATCCTTCATCACCCAGCAACAAACAGTTTGGTAATTCTACCCTTCACCTTCCCTCTCCCTTCACACAAATTTATGGTATATTGTGAAAATAAACTGACACATCTTTTTATACTAGGCAATCCTGCCCTCTGAATACTCTAGTTCTATGAATATTTTGTTCGTTTAAGAACCATTAACAAATTATTATAGCAAAAGCAGACCCATGTCACTCTTTAATCAAAGATTTTTCCTAGACAGTAGGTGCCGCCTGCTAGTGGCTCTTATCAGTATTTCCATATATCAGATAAAGTAAATTCAGTCTCTTTTGTTTAGATTATTATGATTTCGCAAGCAAACTGAGTGAACAGGAAATTCGTTGATGGAGTGAGAGAGAGAGAGAGAGAGAATAAACAAAGTTTAATTATAAGAATATCACACTTTCATCCTACTAACCATTTTTTTCTTCCATTATATATTTTTATTCAGAGGGAACAATCAGTAACAACAAAATTTCCCTTGTATCAAATTTATATCAGGTCCTAACTAAAATAACGGGACTAACATTTCATAAAGAAATCGACAACTGAGCTGCCAGTTATCACCTCTGTCACGGTACTAATTATTTGGGTTCAGGTATTCATTCATGACCAGTGTCTATTTACTACTTAGAGGAGTTACAACATGTCTCCATCAGCTGTTTGAATGTTCTAACCAGTAGTAATAGTTGTTACCTTCCCTTCAGCAGCCTGTGGGTGACGACGGCAGGACAGAAAGGGAAAAACAATGTCTCAAGGACATACCTGAGGAAGAAGAGGAGGAAGGAGAAGGAAGAAGAGGGGAAGGAAGAAGAAAGTGTGTCAGTGCTATCTGGGGTGTTGGGTGCCGTAGTGAGGCTGACCTGCCCGCCTCCGTCGCCACCTGCTTCGAAGATACCTCTTTTCTGGCCAAGATCCAGAACCGCCTCCTCTCCTTAGTGGGCCGCGCCAGCAGGTGGGTAATTCACTTAAAAGAAAAACATACTTTCAGATCAAGCTATTATTGTAGCAATGTTTCGCTCTATGTACACCTTTATCAGATCAATGAAACGTTGCAGTAAAGGCTGGTTTTGCACCTGCCTTCATTACTATGGGGCAAAACGCTGCTATATCAAGCGGGAATTTCCCTGAAGTTAATCAGGCCATGTACCAGTAACAAAATATCAACATAATAACTCCAAGAGTCAGTTTTGCCCCTTGCCGTTGAAGGACTCTTGATCCAAGGAATCGAAGCTATCGTTCCAACCGTTTAATCAATCCTAATTACTTCCATTCCCCAAGTGCTTTATAACTGCTATGGGCTTTTAGCGCTTCTCCGTGTATATATTATTAATGATATTATGGTGTTATTTACTAGCATATAATAGCTAGTTGTAAAATATTTTCTTGTACTAAGGCCTATACATAGTGATAAATGATTCAATGATTGTTTTTTAAATCTCCTTCTTTCAACAAACCGGCCATATCCCACCGAGGCAGGGTGGCCCACCGAGGCGGGGTGGCCCACCGAGGCAGGGTGGCCCACCGAGGCAGGGTGGCCCACCGAGGCGGGGTGGCCCACCGAGGCAGGGTGGCCCACCGATGCAGGGTGGCCCACTGAGGCAGGGTGGCCCAAAAGGAAAAACCAAAGTCTCTCCTTTTAAATTTAGTCATGTATGCAGGAGAAGGGGTTACTAGCCCCTTGCTCCCGGCATTTTAGTCGTCTCTTACGACACGAATGGCTTACGGAGGAAGAACAAGAATAACAACAAGAACTAAAACTAGTAAGAAAATAGAAGAAAACCCAGAGGGGTGTATGTGTATATATGCTTGTACATGAATGTGTAGTGTGACCTAAGTGTAAGTAGAAGTAACAAGACATACCTGAAATCTTGCATGTTTATGAGACAGAAAAAAGACACCAGCAATCCTACCATCATGTAAAACAATTACAGGTTTATGTTTTACACTCAACTGGCAGGACGGTAGTACCTCCCTGGGTGGTTGCTGTCTACCAACCTACTACCTAGGTGTTTTCTAAATATAATAACAATAAACGACCAGTTGAACCTTACTAGCACAAACATTAGAATGTTATTTAACCCATATTGATAATACTTAGGTTACGTATATCAATGCCACAGTATTTAACGAGGTAAAAAATGCTTATTATAATTAGATATCTTTGAAGGGAGAACTTAAGAAGCTACCTGATTTTTTTTATTTTTTTATTCCATTTTTCTATTATATTTTGGTCATAACTCGAGAACGCCTCATCCCATCGGCTTCAAACTTTTAACACGTGTTTATGATAAGACGAATCAAAGTCTTGGAACAACTGGCATGTTTACATGCACTATGAACAAAGTTACTGAACCATTCCCAACATCCTGGAATGGCTCGAATAACTTCTAAAATCCTCAGAGGCGGAACTTCAGACGTTCACAAAAGTTGACAAAAAAAAAACGACACCAACGGAGAGTGGAATTCAGATGTGTCGGAACAGCTTTGAAGATTTTACATATAAAATAGTGGGGAATTTTTATTTCCTTTAATTCACATTTCATGAGTTTTAGTGTGATGGTAAATTTGTTAATGTAGCAAAACAGCAACAAAAAAAATCGTTGGAATCCATACTATAACTAAAGAATGACTCATGTGATCGGCTTCAAATTTTCGCCAATAGTGTGGATTCCTGAGCACAATCTTCATACTATCACAGGGTGGCATAAATCACAATTTGCATATTTTATAAAATAAACAGTGATATTTATGTTGTATTCAATAACAACAAAAGCTTATTTTGATTATCTTCAAAACATCAACTCTGTGATAAGAGTGACAACCCAAACGTTTAACCACAATAGGCGCAAATTTGATATATTACTCATAAAGTTAAAAAACTTGAGATCATTAGAATCAGGTCAATTACTCGAGAATGTCTTTCCTGATCGGTTTCAAACTTTTACGATAAGTGGGCTTTATAAAAGCACAATTTGTCACTCGATTTGTGCTGTGTGAACTTCACTTTGCCAATTTTATTAAGCAAATTATCTCCCATGTAATAGCTAGGGAATGCAGTTTTTGCTCAGCTTCAAACCCTAAATAGTAGAGCATTTTAAGAATATTTTTTCTATTAATTTTGAGCTGAGTGGGAGCCAATTTTACCATATTTTTTTTTACCAATTTTATCGAATTTAGTCTTTCGAAAATAATAAAAAAAAAATTTGAGGGATAGTAGAGAATTTTAAATGAAGTGTAAATGTTAAAAGGAAATTGAAACAAAATCTGCAGATTTAAGGTTTTTTTAAGTTCAATAAGAAGAGAATTTTTTTTTTTTCTGGAACATTTTCAGCAACATTGTCGCTTGATTTATCACAATTTTTCGTTCATCAATCAAGGACGCCTTATTTGAACAGGCTGACCTATGCGTGGGTGAGTCAGGCTGACCTATGTGTGGGTGAGTACGGCTGACCTATGCGTGGGTGAGTCAGGCTGACCTATGCGTGGGTGAGTCAGGCTGACCTATGCTTGGGTGAGTCAGGCTGACCTATGTGTGGGTGAGTCAGGTTGACCTATGTGTGGGTGAGTCAGGCTGACCTATGTGTGGGTGAGTCAGGCTGACCTATGTGTGGGTGAGTCAGGCTGACCTATATGTGGGTGAGTCAGGCTGACCAAAGCTTAGGTGAGTCAGGCTGACCTATGCTTGGGTGAGTTAGGCTGACTTATGTGTGGGTGAGTCAGGCTGACTTATGTGTGGAGAGTCAGGCTGACCTATGTGTGGATGAGTCAGGCTGACCTATGTGTGGATGAGTCAGGCTGACCTATGTGTGGGTGAGTCAGGCTGACCTATGTGTGGGTGAGTCAGGCTGACCTATGTGTGGATGAGTCAGGCTGACCTATGTGTGGGTGAGTCAGGCTGACCTATGTGTGGGTGAGTCAGGCTGACCTATGTGTGGATGAGTCAGGCTGACCTATGTGTGGGTGAGTCAGGCTCACCTATGTGTGGGTGAGTCAGGCTGACCTATGCTTGGGTGAGTTAGGCTGACTTATGTGTGGATGAGTCAGGCTGACCTATGTGTGGGTGAGTCAGGTTGACCTATGTGTGCATGAGTCAGGCTGACCTATGTGTGGGTGAGTCAGGTTGACCTATGTGTGCATGAGTCAGGCTGACCTATGCACAGTTCTAAATATTATAGACCCTTCCCATGCTTTTATTTCCATGTTATTACTTAAGAAAGAAAGTTTCTTCTCATCGGCCATTTCGCTACTTTTAACCTCGACATAGTTTTAGTATTATTTTACCTTCTTGCATTATTTTCCCTTTGATACTGATGAGGGCTCTAAATCAAAAGAACTGGACCTATACACAAATAACCCGCACATAGAAGAGAGGAGGTTACGACGACGTTTCGGTCCGACTTGGACCATTTACAAAGTCGTCGTAAGCTCCTCTCTTCTACGTGCGGGTTATTTGCGTATTGTTCCAGTCACGGTATTGTGCCTTTTTTTTGTTATTGACTGGACTTATTTTTCCTTTTCTTAACTCGACCCTTAGGAACTTAGCGCTTTCCTCTGGTTAAAATATAACAATTGGATGGAACTCTTCATGGGTTACACCTGAATAGAAACAAATTTTGTTGGACTCTTCGCAATAACTGCTGTTTTTCTCCATAAAAACAATCTCTTGGTATTAGGTTGTGTAAGTTAGTATGTACGTATTTTATTAATTAAAATGTTTTCTTTGAGGTGATTGAAGAATGTCACTTCTGATCAGAATTAAGTTACAGTGTCTGATATTATTTGTTAAATCAGTTTAATGTTCTGTTATGTGTCTATAACGTCTGTGTGCCCTCAAGACAATTATTAAACACTGAATTTACATAAAACTTAATTACGTTCTCTCATAAAAGCTGGTCAGTCTTTCTTAGAGAAACGTTTCGACTGATGTTAGGCTGAGTAGAGTGAAACTGGGAACAAATTAAATGCTAGGTAGGGTAGGTTCGTCAGGACACCAGACATGTGTTTCCTGACGCGGGTCTTAGTCAGATGATGACCCGCCGTTGGAGTTTTTGGTCATCTGACCGAGGCCTTCCGCTGGCTTACCGGTCCACCCCTCATGTGATAATTTCTGAGCGCTGCATCTGATTATAATGTAATAATGTAACTTCAAGCTTAATGTGCTTGTGTATTTTAGGATATTGGTCTCTTTTGATATTAGCTTCCATGTGATAACTTATAAATGCTTCTTCTGAGTTCTTTCAAATGTTCAACACTAATATTTAACTGCATTACCAATTTACGCCGCACTCTGCACTATTCCAATCGCGTTCATTGAGACACAAGGGACTGACTAGTATTATGGAATAAAGAGATACCTTCCTCGGATCACACAGCGACCAAAATACATCTACTTACGTAGTAGAGATTGGCGCCGGGCCACAAACCATCAAGAATTGATTGTCGGTGAATATTAATAGAAGGAGAAGTGGGAGGTGGAGGACAGGAAAGAAGAGGAGGAAGAGAAGAAGGAAGAGGAGGATGAAGAAAAGAAAAATGAAGATTAGGATGACGAAGGGAAGGATTAGGAGGAGAAAGAAGAGGAAGAGAAATAAGAGGAGGGCGGGGAGAAGGAAGACAAAGAGGAGTACGAAGATATGTGGAGGAGGAGAAGCAAGAGGAAGAAGAGCAGGAAGAGGAGTAGGAACAATAAAAATGAGGGCGGAAAGACAAGGAAGGAATAATATACAGAGGAGGAGAAAGAAGGGGTAAAAAAAGAGAAGGGTAAAAGCAGGGGTTTGAGAAATAGAAAGTCAATAAGGGAGGGAGGATGAAATTAAGTCACATGTTCAACATCTGGGTATCTTTATTGTAGACGTTTCGCCCTCCAGTGGCTTTATCAATATAAATTCTACGACTTCGGTGCTGAACACATCAACTCCAAGGCTGAGGCACTGATTACCTCATCTTTTGTATATAGTTCTACTGTCTTCAAATTATGTCCTAGAATTTGTATTGATAAAGCCACTGGATGGCGAAACGTCTACAATAAAGATACCCAGATGTTGCACATGTGACTTAATTTCATCTTAACGGTATTGTATACCATTCTTGTACAAGGGAGGGAGGAGGAGGGGAAAGGAGCAGGAAGAAGGGTCATGAAGAGGAGGCTTTTCTCTTCAGCAGGAAGAGAAAATAGAAGGGAGGTTTTCTAAACATATTTTATACTAATACTCGTAGTGCTAGGAATATGATGGACGAATTGAGATTAGTTGCAAGTGCAAGTAATATTGATATTTTTACATGGTTTAATATGAAAAAATGGGACTTGCCTGCCGAATGTCACATTCAGGGTTTTAAATTGGGATCTGGATACAAGAAATTCTTCAATGCTTGTCCAACCTTTGGACGAAGACATACTTCGACTAGTGGATGGTACCACTATGACCCCGCCTCCTCCTGCTTCACCTCACCTGACTACAGGATATAAGCCACCTCTACGGCTCTATGCTGTACTTTCTACAAGATTGATGGACTGAACACATTGACTCCAGGCCGAGGGACTGATTACCTCAAACTCCTCCTCTCCTTACACCTTTCTACTTTGTATTGGACTGATGAAGCCACTGTGTGGCGAAACGTCTCATAATAAAGATTCCCATATGTTGCATTAGTGTCTCAATCTTCAACTCGATCTTCAGTTTCATTCCTTGTTGCCCAGCCAATGCCCAGTTTTCCCTCTTGACCTGAGGACTCACAACAGAAGGATTACTACGAATCTTCTTGTTTCCCTCATAAACAACTTTGTGGACAGGTATACGTAAATAAAATTTAAATAATTTTTTTTATTTCAAAATATAAAAAAAAATGTAAATAATTAAGAGGAGCTTAGCAACCCTAAGCTCCTCTTTCAGCTGCTGGTAGAGTTACTCAAGAGAGGACATCTTGGTTCAGATTCACAGAGAGCACACTAGACACGTCTTCACAAGCACACTAGACACGTCTTCACAAGCACACTAGACACGTCTTCACAAGCACACTAGACACGTCTTCACAAGCACACTAGACACGTCTTCACAAGCACACTAGACACGTCTTCACAAGCACACTAGACACGTCTTCACAAGCACACTAGACACGTCTTCACAAGCACACTAGACACGTCTTCACAAGCACACTAGACACGTCTTCACAAGCACACTAGACACGTCTTCACAAGCACACTAGACACGTCTTCACAAGCACACTAGACACGTCTTCACAAGCACACTAGACACGTCTTCACAAGCACACTAGACACGTAAGCATGTATACCACTAGACACGTATGCATGTATGCCACTAGAACCACTAGACACGTATGCATGTATGCCACTAGACACGTATGTATGTATGCCACTAGACACGTAAGCATGTATGCCACTAGACACGTATGTATGTATGCCACTAGACACGTATGCATGTATGCCACTAGACACGTATGTATGTATGCCACTAGACACGAAAGAATGTATGCCACTAGACACGTAAGCATGTATGAAACTAGACACGTAAGCATGTATGCCACTAGACACGTATGCATGTATGCCACTAGACACGTATGTGTGTATGCCACTAGACACATATGCATTTATGCCACTAGACACGTATGTATGTATGCCACTAAACACGAAAGAATGTATGCCACTAGACACGTATGCATTTATGCCACTAGACACGTATGTATGTATGCCACTAAACACGAAAGAATGTATGCCACTAGACACGTATGCATGTATGCCACTAGACACGTATGCATGTATGCCACTAGACACGTATGCATGTATGCCACTAGACACGTATGCATGTATGCCACTAGACACGTATGCATATATGCCACTAGACACGTAAGCATGTATGCCACTAGACACGTAAGCATGTATGCCACTAGACACGTATGCATGTATGCCACTAGACACGTATGCATGTATGCCACTAGACACGTATGCATGTATGCCACTAGACACGTATGCCTGTATGCCACTAGACACGTATGCATGTATGCCACTAGACACGTATGCATGTATGCCACTAGACACGTATGCATGTATGCCACTAGACACGTATGCATGTATGCCACTAGACACGTATGCATGTATGCCACTAGACACGTATGCATGTATGCCACTAGACACGTATGCATGTATGCCACTAGACACGTATGCCTGTATGCCACTAGACACGTGTGCATGTAGGCCACTAGACACG
Source organism: Cherax destructor (assembly GCA_009830355.1). Taxonomy (NCBI): domain Eukaryota; kingdom Metazoa; phylum Arthropoda; class Malacostraca; order Decapoda; family Parastacidae; genus Cherax; species Cherax destructor. Next base: position 52,354 of record WNWK01010292.1, on the reverse strand, counting down.
TATGCATGTATGCCACTAGACACGTATGCCTGTATGCCACTAGACACGTATGCATGTATGCCACTAGACACGTATGCCTGTATGCCACTAGACACGTATGCATGTAGGCCACTAGACACGTATGCATGTATGCCACTAGACACGTATGCCTGTATGCCACTAGACACGTATGCATGTATGCCACTAGACACGTATACATGTATGCCATCCCTGGCATACATGTCATTTCTACCGTAGAAGTGGTTCCAGTTGCCAATGAATGAACATAAGAACATAAGAAGAGGAACATAAGAACATAAGAAAGGAGGAACATAAGAAATGAGGAACACTGCAGCAGGCCTGTTGGCCCATACTAGGCAGGTACTTCACAATCCATCCCACTAAAAGAATATTTGTTAAGTAAAAGGACACAAATGCAACTAACGTTACATTTTATTGTGGCAACGTTTCGCTCTCCAGGAGCTTTGTCAAGCCGTTACAAGCGATAATGGACACAGAGGGTATATATATATGCTCAGAGTGAGGTGTAATACTAGTGGTGGTAGTGGTAGTAGACTGATTACCTCAAACTCCTCCTCTTTTTATACCTTCCTGCTTTGTATTGGACTGAAGAAGCCACTGTGTGGCGAAACGTTTCCTTAATAAAGATTCGCATATATCGCAAAAGTGTCTCAATCTTCAACTTGTCTGTTTTCAAAACCATTTATCACTTCTAATTATATCCTTGAATTTGTATTGATAAAACCACTGGATGGCGAAACGTCTACAGTAAAGATACCCAGATGTTAATGTGTCTAATTTTCATTATGTTCTTACTACTATTAATATTACTACTACTACTACTACTACCACCATTACCCTCTTCTACTCTTTCCCTCTTCCTGCCCTGTGTTTTGGTCTTCTCTGTTTTCTTCACTCTGTTGTGATTTGACAGTGGTTCAGGATTGTTCGGAACGGCGTCTTAGCTTTGCTATCGTAACTGTGATTTTTGTTGTGAATTGTATTCTTCACGGACCCCCGAAGGTAAGCAACCTCCATTTAATTTCTTAGATGATAAATGAAAGGGTGGGGTGCCACCCTATGTCCGTGATTGTTTAAATTTATAAATTAGACACATGTGCAGCACTTGACTGATGACGCCACTGTGTGGCGAAACGTTTCCTCATTAAAGATACCCAAGTGTTGCATATGTGTCTAATTTATCAACTTGTCGGTTCTCTGAACCATTCATCAACATCGTTTAAATTGTTGCATGAAAACCGGTATAAAGTCTCAAATAATGAGTCTCTTTGGGTAGAATTTTCAGAAGGGCGCGAATTTTTTTTTATTTTAGCTGATATAAGAAGCCATCTTCATAAGCATAATTTGATTAATGATGAAGAATTGAGACACTTATGCAACACATGGGAATGGAAATAAATGGTATAAAATACCGACACAATGGAAAGATAAACACATAAGCAGTATAACCGAGTACAGTTATAGAGGCTAAAACGTTGTGTAGTTTTAAAAATAGGCTAGATAAATATATGAGTGGGTGCGGGTGGGTGTGAGTTGTACCTGACTAGTTTGTGCTACTAGGTCAGATGCCGTGCTCCTTCCTTAAGTGAATGTAACCTGACCTGGCTGGGTCGGGGCATTGGCTTAAGCCGGTGGGAGACTTGAACATGCCTCGCATGGGCCAATAGGCCTGCTGCAGTGTTCCTTCTTTCTTATGTTCTTATGTTCTTATAATGTGATCCTTTATTGACAACGTTTCGCCCACACAGTGGGCTTTATCTAGTCACAGACAGATCTGTCTGTGACTCGATAAAGCCCACTGCGTGGGCGAAACGTTGTCAATAAAGGATCACATTATACTGCTTATGTGTTTATTTTTCCATTGTGTCGGTATTTTATACCATTTATTTCCACAAACAGGGAAGAGGGAAAGAGTAGAAGAGGGTTGTAGTAGTAGTAGTAATATTAATAGTAGTAAGAACATAATGAAAATTAGACAAATTAACATCTGGGTATCTACCTGGTACTGGTGTTCTGAAATACGTGTTTGGAGGTCTCCTATAAATACTCATGTTCCACTTTTTTCATAAGAACATAAGAATAAAAACATAAGAATGGAGGAACACTGCAGAAGGCCTACTGGCCCATACAAGGCAGGTCCTTATCAAAACCACCACTACCTAAGAATCAAACCCAGCCCCTCCCACTCATATATTTGTCCAATCTCTTTTTAAAGCCACCCAAGGTCCTAGCCTCTATCACAGTACTCGGAAGATTGTTCCACGCATCTACAACTCTGTTCGAAAACCAGTACTTGCCTATGTCCTTTCTAAATCTAAATTTATCCAATTTAATTCCAGGTAGATCTACCTAGATAACAGAAACATGAGTATTTATAGGATTTAGTTAGGTGGAGAATGTTGGGTCAGGTGGAGAATGTTGGGTCAGGTGGAGAATGCTGAGTCAGGTGGAGAATGCTGAGTCAGGTGGAGAATGCTGAGTCAGGTGGAGAATGCTGAGTCAGGTGGAGAATGCTGAGTCAGGTGGAGAATGTTGGGTCAGGTGGAGAATGCTGAGTCAGGTGGAGAATGCTGAGTCAGGTGGAGAATGTTGGGTCAGGTGGAGAATGCTGAGTCAGGTGGAGAATGTTGGGTCAGGTGGAGAATGCTGGGTCAGGTGGAGAATGTTGCATGTGAGTCTTCAAAGTAGTGTGACAGTTACAACCTTGGGTAACATAAAGAGATTGGACAAGTATAAGAACATAAGAAATGAGGAACACTGCAACAGGCCTACTGGTCCATACTTGGCAGGTCCATGTCAAAACGAACCCACCAACACCAACAGTATATGGAAAAATAAACACATAAGCAGTATAATGTGATCCTTTATTGACAACGTTTCGCCCACGCAGTGACCTTTATCGAGTCACAGACAGATCACTGGTAGATCTGTCTGTGACTTGATAAAGCCCACTGCGTGGGCGAAACGTTGTCAATAAAGGATCACATTATACTGCTTATGTGTTTATTTTTCCATTGTGTCGGTATTTTATACCATTTATTTTCATTGATGGACTGAACACATCGACTGCAGGCCGAGGGACTGATAACCTCAAACTCCTCCTCTCCTTACAACTTTCTACTTTGTGTTGGACTGATGAAGCCACTGTGTGGCGAAACGTTTCCTCAATAAAGATACCCAAGTGTTGCATATGTGTCTAATTTATAAATAGTCGGTTCTCTGAACCATTCATCTACCACTATATATCCTTGGTTAGGCCTCATTTAGATTATGCTGCACAGTTTTGGTCACCGTATTACAGAATGGATATAAATGCACTGGAAAACGTACAAAGGAGGATGACAAAGTTGATCCCATGTATCAGAAATCTTTCCTATGAGGATAGACTGAGGGCCCTGAATCTGCACTCTCTAGAAAGACGTAGAATTAGGGGGAATATGATTGAGGTGTATAAATGGAAAACAGGAATAAATAAAGGGGATGTAAATAGCGTGCTAAAAATATCTAGCCAAGACAGGACTCGCAGCAATGGTTTCAAGTTGGATAAATTCAGATTCAGGAAGGATATAGGAAAGCATTGGTTTGGTAATAGAGTTGTGGATGAGTGGAACAAACTCCCGAGTACCGTCATAGAAGCTAAGACGTTGTGTAGTTTTAAAAATAGGTTAGATAAATACTTGAGTGGGTGTGAGTTGGACCTGACTAGCTTGTGCTAATCTGTCTGATACCGTGCTCCTTCCTTAAGTGGGTGTGACCTGACCTGACCTGACTAGGTGGGTCATTGGTTTAAGCCGGGAGGTGACTTGGACCTGCCTCGCATGGTCCAGTAGGCCTGCTGCAGTGTTCCTTCTTTCTAATGTTTTTATGTTCTTAATAAAGATACCAAGGTATTGCAAATGTGTATAATTCCTCACTGACACTGTCATCTACACAACATCCTTTTCCCTAATCCCGCCATCCTTCCTTCATCAGCCTTTCATACATCTAATAACTCTATAAAATAATTTACGTCTCTTCTGCCTACTGATATTTTCATTAGATTCTTTATATTTTATTTTCGTTATAGTTTCTCACATGATCCAAATAATGTGTGGATATCTGTCTCTCTCAGGTATCGTCTTCAACGTGGCCTCAGCACCCCAGTAATGCCCCTGGAGGCTCTACGACGGAAGGTGAAGGAGGCTCGCTTGCGTCTCTTACCCCATGCCAACACGCTACAACCCTCCTCTAAAATCTCCAAGATGGAGAAGAACGCTAATGTTGAGCCCCCAGAGACTCCACCATCCAGACTTTCCACCCCCAAAGTGATGAGAGAAGCTGAGTCCCCCAACAGGCGGCAGCTGCAGACAGGAACCCGGTCAATGGGCTGCTCCAACCTCCAGCAATACTGGGCTGGTGAGGGAGGCGGTGAAGAAGAAATTGAACTCCTTCAGCAGTACCTCAATCTGCAACAACTGGCGGTGTCTAGAAAGCACTCGACGCAACTCCGCCGCATCCGTGACTCTCTGCTGGCTAGAGTCAGAAGCAGACCGACGTCTATGGTGAAGACCCCCAACTCCCCACCATCCTCAGCTTCCACACCTAACAAGGATCGTCAGGCATTGCGAAACTTTCTTCTTGACATTGGTTTCGTGCAGTACTATTCCCTCCTCAACAGACATGGGTAACTCAAGATAAAGTTCCCATTTATTAATAATATATATGTATTTTATATAATTTATGTTTAAAAATTCTTTTTTTCTTACGTGTTTGATCTACTTATCTGCATTTTAGAGAAATTTCTTACATTATATTACTGGGCTAAAATGTTCTCTTTCTTATAGAAATGTCATTATTTTTAGCTAGAGTATATTGTCTAGAAAGTTTAAATTCAAAGTACTAATAAAGATATTAATTTAAAAATTACAGCACTATATTTTGCACGAAGCAGGAGTTGTATAGGCACACTTCCCAGGAGGTGAGAGAGACTAGAAATCACAAGCTTTCGTTGCTCTGCTTAATTATCAACATTTAGGTAAAAATTCGATCACTATTGACTCACGAAATCGTAATGACACGATTGCAAACAAACCATACCACGGGTGGGGTTAGAACCCGCGGTCAGAGAGTCTCAAAACTCCAGACCGTCGCGTTAGCCACTGGGCCGTGGTATGGTTTGTTTCGATCACCATTATCAGGATTTCTATTTAAAACAAAAGCATAGCAAAATTAACTCCAAAACATTGAAAACTCAGTTTTCATTATTCAAAGATTAAAAACTTCAAAATTAAGAAAAAAATATTATTTTGAGGAACCATGTTTTTGTGTTAAGTGGTTCAGGCAGATACTAACACGAACAAACAACAACAACAATGATAAAAACAGACAGTTTCAGAGAGATTAAGCTACAAATATTTGTAAATAAACTAGTTAATTACGTATACAATGTAGTTAAGTTATTAAGTCAAGGGTTCAGTTGTCTTATGTTTAAATTCTGCAGAATTTATTAATCCAATCTGTCCTGTGCTCCATCAATAATTTAAAATCTTCTGGCATTAGTGTGTAGCTTTTTCTTTTTAAATGAATTATAAAATTCATTTAAAATTAAATTCAGATTAAATTCAGATTATTTATGTTAATCCCTTAAGACCAAGTAATTATTTCATCTTTAAGGGTCCTGCTGCACACTCTGGGCTCATATGTAATATATCAGTTTAAAGTTCTGATCCCAATATTATATATATATCTTAGAAACACTCTCCGAAAATTTAATTTCAAGATTTATAAATGCACAGAATTATCATGGCTTTAAGCTCTGGCTAAACTAATGCCCGAAGATTTTAAAATTCTAGCGTATCTATAGAATAGATTTAATTGAAGAATTCAAGGGAGTTTACACGTTAGACAAGTTAAACCCAGGTTGCGTTTAACCTGTTTACTCTGATTTAATTATAGTTTACTCTCTAGGTGTGTTTGACTTTCTAGTACTTAAATAACAAAAAGGCACAATACCGTGACGGGAACAATACACACACAACCCGCACATATAAAAAGAGAGGAGCTTACGACGACGTTTCGGTCCGACTTGGACCATTTACAAAGTCACACTAACACACAGAACATCTCTTCTCCCTTCTCCTCTGTATTTCTCCTTGTATTTGTCCTTCTTTATTTTATTTTCAACATTTTTTCGCCATCTGTGTTCTTGTCCTTACCCTATGCGGGCCGCCAGCTGTATTGCAGTGCTCCTCTCTCCCAGAATATGACTGTCTCCACTATTACTACTTCCACTACCACTACTACTTCCCCTATTACTCCACCACTCTCTTGTACCCTCCCCTGTCTGCTGCCTATAAATACCCCTTCTACCTGTCCTGTGTGTTAGTGTGACTTTGTAAATGGTCCAAGTCGGACCGAAACGTCGTCGTAAGCTCCTCTCTTTTTATATGTGCGGGTTGTGTGTGTATTTCTAGTACTTCCTCTGTTGTCCATTTTGGACAAAACAAAATAAAAAAAACATTGTCTCCTAACTTAATTTACAAGTATTTCATCTTTTAATATTGATAATTCGAATTTCAATGTTTGGAAATTTTATTGATTCCAAAAATAAAATCTTGATGAAGGTGGTAAAATTTTCATTGAAACAATAATATCAGTGAAGAACAATAAATATTTTAGGATTTCTATACATTCCCACCTTCTACAATGTGTCATTCTTTTATATTTTATTACTGTAACCACAGTACTTCCCCACCTTTATTGTAACCAAGCAAAAAAAAAAAGATTTAACATCTTTAGGTTTTTTCTTTAAAAGTATTTTCCCAGCTGGTTGAGCACCACTGACCAGGTCAAGGTTCTGTGGTATTTTCCCAGCTGGTTGAGCACCACTGACCAGGTCAAGGTTCTGTGGTATTTTCCCAGCTGGTTGAGCACCACTGACCAGGTCAAGGTTCTGTGGTATTTTCCAGCTGGTTGAGCACCACTGACCAGGTCAAGGTTCTGTAGTATTTTCCCAGCTGGTTGAGCACCACTGACCAAGTCAAGGTTCTGTGGTATTTTCCCAGCTGGTTGAACACCACTGACCAGGTCAAGGTTCTGTTGTATTTTCCCAGCTGGTTGAGCACCACTGACCAGGTCAAGGTTCTGTGGTATTTTCCCAGCTGGTTGAACACCACTGACTAGGTCAAGGTTCTGTGGTATTTTCCCAGCTGGTTGAGCACCACTGACCAGGTCAAGGTTCTGTGGCATTTTCCCAGCTGGTTGAACACCACTGACTAGGTCAAGGTTCTGTGGTATTTTCCCAGCTGGTTGAAGCACCACTGACCAGGTCAAGGTTCTGTGGTATTTTCCCAGCTGGTTGAACACCACTGACCAGGTCAAGGTTCTGTGGTATTTTCCCAGCTGGTTGAACACCACTGACCAGGTCAAGGTTCTGTGGTATTTTCCCAGCTGGTTGAACACCACTGACCAAGTCAAGGTTCTGTGGTATTTTCCCAGCTGGTTGAACACCACTGACCAGGTCAAGGTTCTGTGGCATTTTCCCAGCTGGTTGAACACCACTGACCAGGTCAAGGTTCTGTGGTATTTTCCCAGCTGGTTGAACACCACTGACCAGGTCAAGGTTCTGTGGCATTTTCCCAGCTGGTTGAACACCACTGACCAGGTCAAGGTTCTGTGATATTTTCCCAGCTGGTTGAACACCACTGACCAGGTCAAGGTTCTGTGGTATTTTCCCAGCTGGTTGAACACCACTGACCAGGTCAAGGTTCTGTGGTATTTTCCCAGCTGGTTGAACACCACTGACCAGGTCAAGGTTCTATGGTATTTTCCCAGCTGGTTGAGCACCACTGACCAGGTCAAGGTTCTGTGGTATTTTCCCAGCTGGTTGAACACCACTGACCAGGTCAAGGTTCTGTGGTATTTTCCCAGCTGGTTGAACACCACTGACCAGGTCAAGGTTCTGTGGTATTTTCCCAGCTGGTTGAACACCACTGACCAGGTCAAGGTTCTGTGTAGGTCGACATAATGGACATTAAATGCCTCATTTGGTTAAATTACCCGCTTCAATATTTTCGTTGCCTACAACACCCACTTAAGCTTAATGAATTATAAAACTCACTCTTTAAAACTTGGCACTTGAGCAGCAGTGCCGTACACACTTTACAGTTAAATAGCACCATCTATCTTGTCTATAGTTGACGGAGAATTGAGCCTCTGCACACCTATGGTTAAATGACTTCTATGGATTTAACTATTTACATAAATGATCAGAAACTGTGTAAAAATCGCTGGACACAATGAAAATGTCAATGAAACACAAATGCCTTTTATTCTTACACTGAACTGAGGATTGTTAGTTGATATTCATTAACAGATGTCTCATATTATGTCACATTTGTATATAACTGCTGATTGATTTCCTCTGCTAAGTAGTCATAACTTACAGTATATTGCAGCTCACAGACTACGGAACCCATTTAAACATTTTCCATTATAAAAGAGAAACGACGGACCATCATCCTCATGCTTTTTATTTTCTCTCATTCTATTATTTTCTTTCTTTCTTCATTATATCAGTTTAGTTATTCTGAGTGCAATATTAGATATATTATAAGGACTCTTGATCGAGGCAATTGACATACATTCCACTGCAGTGGATCGAATCTTCCTCTAATTCTCTATAATCTAGACAGTACGACCCTTACGAGTTCAGCTCTTCCTCATGGATGAAAAATTATTCTCTCTCTCTCTCTCTCTCTCTCTCTCTCTCTCTCTCTCTCTCTCTCTCTCTCTCTCTCTCTCTCTCTCTCTCTCTCTCTACCCCTTTTATTTATCTCCCATACTTATCTCCTTCTGTTTCTCTACCCTCCCCCTCTCTTTCTCATCCCTCTACCTCTTAAATTTCTCTCATTCCTCTTGACAGTGAGGTATTGGACTATAACAGTCACGATCACTCAATAATGTGGACATTCTTCCATTGTGCTGCAGGTATGACCTTCCTACAGCAGCTCACATGGACGCCCTCGACCTTGCTGGGGTAGGCATCACTGAACCTCTACACAGGATGGCTATCAAGTTTGAACTCGACCTGGTGAGTGCCTTGCTTCAGTAAAATTTAGTTTTAAATGTATTACGATTACACACACACACACACACACACACAGTAGACAATCGTTTAACACTGATTTGTCTTGTACATTTTTGTTATAGCACTATTTAATAATTTATGTATATTTTTGTTTAACACGCCGTAAAATTAATTTAACACGGTTGCGGAGGGAAAACATTTTTGTGCTCGCGGTCTCCCGGTTACACCATTGAGTCAACGGGGGAGACCTATCGCCATCCCCACCCCACCACCATCCTGACTTGACTGAATAATTTACTGACTTGACTGACTTACTGACTTTACTGAATGACTTACTGACTTGACTGAATAGCTTACTGACTTGACTGACTGACTGATTTACTGATTTGACTGATTAACTTACTGACTTGACTGACTGCCTTGACTGAATAACTTACTGATTTGACTGAGTTACTGACTTGAATGAATGACTTACTGACTTGAATGAATGACTTACTGACTTGGTGAATGACTTACTGACTTGACTGAATTCCTCACTGATTTGACTGAATGACTTACTGATTTGACTGACTTACTGACTTGACTGACTTACTGACTGACTGACTTGACTGAATGACTTACTGACTTAAGGCCTCCAGCCTTCTCCTTGTTGCAACATTCACAACTCATGTCTCACATCCATACAAAAGCGTTGGAATAACTATACTCTCATACATTCCTCTCTTTACTTTCATGGATAAAGTTCTCTGTCTCCACTCACCTTTTTCCCCTAGTTAATTCTATGATTCACCTCATCCTTCATAGACCCATCTGCTGACATATCCACTCCCAAATATCTGAACACATTCACCTCCTCCATAATATATATATATATATATATATATATATATATATATATATATATATATATTTTATATATATATATATATACATATTTTTGAGTGAGGGCTCTGCCCCACCCCAAATTTTCTGAATGGAGGTTCCACCCCTCTCATTTTTGTGGACCCCCTTTCAACACCCCCTTTTTTCTCAACATTTTTTTCTCCACCCTCTCCCACCCCCTAGGGGCATACTCCATCGAAGGGTTGCCAAGTTTTCCGAATTTTTTTGAGGGCTGTTGCCAAAATTTCCGGATTTTTTTCCGGGAGTGTTGCCAACTTTTCTAGATTTTCTCAGGGTTGTTGCCAAATTTTCACCTCTAACATGCAGGATTCTTTGAGCTCCAAGAAAATTATTATTAAAACTTTATGTATACACACAGAGATGTATACTTCTCAGTGTATATATGCTTATCATTTGTAAGTTTAGACTGTCAAAGTATCTCCTTTCGCTGCTGTGACCTCAAAGTAATTCATTTACTCCCTTACGTTAATGCATTACAGTATTTTCTTAATTACAGTAAATCGGTTATTCCGTACTGGCGTTCTGATGAACTTTACCATCAGACTTCAATATTAGTGGTGCCAATCACTGAAAATGTTACTTCCACGAAAGTTGTTGCGGCAACAATCTAAGACAATAGACTTCATCTATTTTTCAAATACTGAGTTGGGATTAATATCACGTTTGACGCCTCACATGAAGGAAACTTGGCTTTTCATTGGTGTTATTTTAACATTTTATTCTTATAATGCCATTCAAGGGAGGTCCTTTGATGTAGGTGAAGAACTCTTTATCCTCCCTGAATGTCCCTTATACCCCAGACGAAGAATAATCCCTACGGGTTCATTTATCGTTTCCCTATAAATATATTAATAATGTTCAAGAATGGTATACAATAACGAAAAGATGAAAATTAGACACATGTACAACATCTGGGTATCTTTATTGTAGACGTTTCGCCCTCTAGTGGCTTTATCAATACAGATTCTAGGACAACTACGGTGATCTTCACACCAACTCCAAGGCCGAGGCACTGATTACCTCATCTTTTGTATATAGTTCTACTGTCTTCAAGTTTTGTCCTAGAATCTGTATCTGATAACTATGTAAATAACTATTCACTTTCACACATAAACGCAACTATTATGAGCTGTACTGGATTCTGCACCTCATTATGTGCTAAATGAAATATTAAGTAAGTCATGATTAATATTAATCATATAAAATCTACTGCACCAAATTAGTTTTAGAATATGTTTATGAATGAGTTACGTTTATCGTAAGCGAAAACCAGTAGAAGGTGAACTAACTTAATCTACATTACTGCAGATATATATACTGTCCGCATTCTGCCGTGGCACTAATATGCAACACTTTTTAAGAGTCTCTTAAATGTCAACCAACATGCAATTTTTTTGCTGGAGCCTCGTAAATGTCAAGCAACACTAAGAAGTTCACTCACTGTACTGTATAAGCTGATCCTGTGGTTGAGTTTCTATGATCAAAGATCCCTTCCATGGAGGTAAGAACATAAGAAAGAAGGGGCACTGCGGCAGGCCTACTGACCCATGCGGGGCAGGTCCATGTCACTCACCGGCTTAGACCAATGACCCGCTTAGTCAGGTTACTTCCACTTAAGGAAGGAGCACGGCATAAGACCTAGTAGCACAAGCTAGTCAGGTCCAACTCACACCCACCCACTCACCCACTCATGTATTTATCTAACCTATTTTTAAAACTACACATCGTCTTCGCTTCTATGACGGTACTCGGGAGTTTGTTCCACTCATCCACAACTCTATTACCAAACCAGTGCTTTCCTATATCCTTCCTGAATCTGAACTTTTCCAACTTGAAACCATTGCTGCGAGTCCTGTCTTGGCTGGATATTTTCAGCACGCTATTTACATCCCCTTTATTTATTCCTGTTTTCCATTTATACACCTCAATCATATCTTCCCTAATTCTACGTCTTTCTAGAGAGTGCAGATTCAGGGCCCTCAGTCTATCCTCATAGGGAAGATTTCTGATACATGGGATCAACTTAGTCATCCTCCTTTGTACGTTTTCCAGTGCATTTATATCCATTCTGTAATACGGTGACCAGAACTGTGCAGCATAATCTAAATGAGGCCTAACCAAAGATATATAGAGTTGAAGAACAACCTGAGGACTTCTATTATTTATTCTTCTTGATATGAAGCCAAGGATTCTGTTAACTTTATTGCGAACACTTATGCACTGTTACTTTGGTTTCAGATTACTGCTAACCAGAACCCCTAAATCATTTTCGCAATCAGTAATATTAAGATCTACATTATTTAGTTTATATGCGGCATGGTTATTGTTCTGTCCAACATTTAGAACTTTGCATTTGTCTATATTAAACTGCATCTGCCACTTCTCCGACCACTGCATCAGTCTATTCAAATCATCCTGGAGTGTTTTAATGTCCTCATTAGAATGAATTGGACGGCCTATTTTGGTGTCATCAGCAAATTTGCTTATGTCGCTATTTATTCCCTCATCTATGTCGTTTATGTAAATTGTGAACAACAAGGGACCCAACACTGACCCCAAATGTATCTTGTCCGTGATGGTAAACAATGTATTAGAGCAGTCCTTATCGAAGTACACAGATTTAAAGCATTATTATAAATACAATAATTTCAAGATTCATTACTCTATGCACATGCGGGTATATCTCTATTTTTTTAATATAAAACCAATAAATGTTTATTAGAAACATATATGTTTGAAAATAAGTGGGTGTGCCTTGCATAGGCCTGTGTTAAGCCTTCAGTTCAAACGTATTCTATGTCGCTTCTAAACCAACTAAGCAAGATTTCGATTAAGCTTAGTTTGGTTTAATCCGTGTATAAGCTGCAATAGATTTGGGTAATGCTTTAGTAAGTTTAGTCAGATATATGAACAAATTGGCAGCGTATTTTGTATTTGCGTATCACACTTACGGCAATAAATATGAAACTCTAGTGTTCTGATCAGCCAGGTTGTTCCAGTTATATATAAATCGCATTTTATTGCACACAATTATTACCTAAACGTTTCAAGAAAAAATCCTTTACCTAGCTAACCCACCCACTTGTTATCATTCATTTCGATAACTTTTAGACAATAATCATGCTCCTATTTAGTCTGGCAACAAATTTATTCGAGTCACCTAACTTGACCATTATATTGCCATGCAGTAATTTTTTTTGTCATTGCTAGAACATTTTCAATACAAACTCTATTTTACATCGAATTCACAAATTTCAACTTATAACTGAACAATATTTCAGTGTGTCTTGGACAGATTGAATTATTTAATAGCTTTCATTTACAGTTTGCACGATAGCTGTACAATGTTCCTAAACTGACTTTCTTTTTTGGTTCCTAAAACCTTGTCCACTACCTGCAGGTAAGGAGGCCGCCGCCAGTCCCCGAGGATGTGCCAGAGACGGTGCAGGAGTGGTTGGAGTCCTTGGGGTTACCGGACTACATAGAGAATTTCCATCAAAATGGTATCTATTGTCCTCTGGCAGCGCTGGGGCTGACCAAGCGAGACCTGCAGCTGATGGGCGTCTACATGCTGGGCCACCGCAAGAAGATCCTCCTAGCTATCATCGGTCTTAAGGAAGCCTTGTTTAGGAAGGAGACAACAGAATGAATTTCAAAATATAATTGAATATGTATGTAAGCATGGTAATAAAATATATAAATAGGAAGATATTTAATGAATACCGAAGTATCGGCTGTGTGATTTTGGTATGTTGTTGATTTATCTCAGTCTTTCAACCCGATATAAAGTATTACAAATTTTCAGAGGCTAAGTAGGACAATGTAACTGAAAAATATATCTTTGGCTAATAAGAAATGTTGCCTTTTGATATATTGATTTAAATACAGTTGACAAGTAAAAGTATTTAGGGAGAGAATTTTTATTAATGAATATATGCTGAGTTATTGAAGCAGTGGCCATACATACACAAGTCACACAACAAGCACTGTCTCCGGAGTTGACTTGTCGGAGCGCTGTAAGACGCTCCTCGCTGTAAGACGCTCCTCGCTGTAAGACGCTCCTCGCTGTAAGACGCTCCTCGCTGTAAGACGCTCCTCGCTGTAAGACGCTCCTCGCTGATCTTAGAGATGGTCACGATCTTCTGTTATCAGTTAATAATACCTGGGTATTACTCACTGGTTGAAATCATGATATGATATATAACATGCGTTCTTCATGGAGGTTGAATTTTACAGTCACAAAATTTTTACTCTTGACTTTGTCAGAGTATAATATATATAAACACAGTAAGCGTCTCACGCACTACAAAATAAATATATAATAGATAAGATGTCAGCCTAACTACCAAGTATCAGTATAAGATCAAGACATTCTTGATCATAATGAATAATTATTTTATTTATATATACTCATTAAAATAGATGCAATAAACTTTTACACAAAATTGACTATTTTAAAGGATTTCTCCTGTAATTTAAAAATAATAATTATTATTTTTCTTTCCTGGGCTTGCTTACAATTATTAGGATACGTAAACAAAAATCCACAAGAGACTTCTAATACACTAGTAAAGCCCTGACTTATGTTAATAATTAAATGGTGTTAGGCAAAATGAATTAACTAATAAAAATATTAATTAAATGGCGTTAGATAAAACGCGTTGCTAGAAAAACCATAACATGCGTATGCGCTATCAACCAAAACTAATTGTTAAATTACCGGGATAACTTTAAGCTACGCATTCATGACTCTGCTGTCAGATATTTACGCATATGACGTGTGTAAGCTTTTATATATCTTTATATAAATTTTTCAATACTGATTTAAGGTAACTGATATAGAGTTTTGTGTTGTGATTACGTTGATATCTCTTAGTAAGTACTTTGATGTATTTCGAGATTATGAATATGAAAATACCCAAGCTATTCTTTTAGCATTTATGACAAAAATTATCAGTTTGCTAAATACCATTAAAATTTATGTTCATGCATCGTGTAGAACAGGTACAGGTATTACCAACAATCTGTAATTAACATTGGTAAATCTTAATTCATAAGTGTGCGTACAAGTATTGTTCATTAAAAAATAACTGTTGACGGCTTTATGATTTTAGTATAAATTATTGACTTTATTTTTGCATTTCAGACCTTTTAAATTAATAAAGTAAAAGCTACAGATTATATTTTATTGTTAAGATGGATATCTGTACTTAGGAATCCACGTTATGGAACTTTCAGCTTATCATTCACGCTAAAAAAAAGGTAATACCTATTTTTTTCTGCCGTTTAAAATGTTATTCAACGGAAATGTTCAGAAGAAATAAAACAGTTTCATAATGGTTTATTTGAGAGCACAAGCAAAGCATTTGTAACCTATCATAAGCATTTGTAACCTATCATAAGCATTTGTAACCTATCACAAGCATTTGTAACCTATCATAAGCATTTGTAACCTATCATAAGCATTTGTAACCTATCATAAGCATTTGTAACCTATCATAAGCATTTGTAACCTATCACAAGCATTTGTAACCTATCATAAGCATTTGAAACCTATCATAAGCATTTGTAACCTATCATAAGCATTTGTAACCTATCATAAGCATTTGTAACCTATCATAAGCATTTCATTTACGATAAAAGATAATTATGTGAGGAGAATTGTATTTACAAATTTTGTTGAGGAATAAGACACATGTGTAACACAGGTTTATTGAGGAAGAAGCCTGCACTCCAGGCTCCAGAAGCCTGCACTCCAGGCTTCAAAAGCCTGCACTCCAGGCTATAAGAAGCCTGCACGCCAGGCTCCAAGAAGCCTGCACGCCAGGCTCCAAGAAGCCTGCACGCCAGGCTCCAAAAGCCTGCACCCAGGCTACAAGAAGCCTGCACGCCAGGCTCCAAGAAGCCTGCACTCCAGGCTCCAGAAGCCTGCACCAGGCTCCAAGAAGCCTGCACTCCAGGCTCCAAGAAGCCTGCACGCCAGGCTCCAAGAAGCCTGCACGCCAGGCTCCAAGAAGCCTGCACGCCAGGCTCCAAGAAGCCTGCACTCCAGGCTCCAAGAAGCCTGCACGCCAGGCTCCAAGAAGCCTGCACGCCAGGCTCCAAGAAGCCTGCACTCCAGGCTCCAAGAAGCCTGCACTCCAGGCTCCAAGAAGCCTGCACGCCAGGCTCCAAGAAGCCTGCACGCCAGGCTCCGAGAAGCCTGCACGCCAGGCCCCGAGAAGCCTGCACTCCAGGCTCCAAGAAGCCTGCACTCCAGGCTCCAAGAAGCCTGCACTCCAGGCTCCAAGAAGCCTGCACTCCAGGCTTCTTCACTCGGATACATGAAATTGTATTACTGTAGACTAGAAGTGTAGGGGTAATTTTGAGGTGATCTGTCCCTTTAACATGAATAGGTGGTAAGTCCTTTAACCTGAGAGACTGACCATCTCTTATCAATGAAAGACAGATCACTTTAAAATTATCTCTCGACTTCTACCGTCTCCAATATTATTATCGCCTGTATTCTGCTGATAAAAGTCTGCTGCGCAGGTGAAACGTTTCGACAATAAGATACCTAATTATCGTACGTGTGTTTTACTTATCAACTTGTCGCTATTGCAATCCATTTATAACACATGATTAATTATTATCATTGCTTCTGCTTTGAATGTTTTGGATTTTATTACATTAGAGTAAATAAACTCAGAAGCTCTAAATACTTTCTTTTGTAACGAGACAGTTTATTGTTAAATATTAGGGCTATGTATATTTATACTGTACTTCAGTTGGGAACAATGTGTTACTGAAGTGCCGTTGTGTATTATAATAAGAACTGATGTGTGATAGATTGTTTGATACATGTACATAGTATACAGAATTACATATTGTTTTCTATATTTATGTTGTTTATAATATATGAGAGTAGTGAGTTTACCTTGGGTAAGTGTGTGTTTATATGAAGCAGAGGGGACGAGGCTGCCTACCTACCACTCACTTAGGTGTTAGAAATATATTCATCTCTGATAGTGAACTGGAAATTATGAAAGTATTAAGTCAACATCTGTAGGTGGGATTAATTCCTCCCTTTTAGTATTAGACATGTGTGAACTAGTATATTTAGAGAATTTCTTTTTGCTTAGATTCCAGACAGCCTTTCAACAGCTATATAAATCTTCGCATATCTGGAGTTAGTGACATTTCAAGATAATTATCCAGTCAGGTATAGATTGTATATATTGTAAACTTTCTCAAACCACGTTTAATATTATGACTCACCTGTATGTTTACCTTTGCTAGTGTTGTGTTGACGAGACCTGCAACACAAGACTCCGTAAGTTTATGCTGCAATGTCTAGTGTTATTTTGGCAGGTTTATTGTAAGAGTGACATACGTTTTATATAAAGCAATATCCTTAATCTTCAGAGTTTTTCTATCTCTACATGCCAGCATGTAAATTGCTAATTGCAAAAAGCCTAAATATTAAGAATCATATTTTCAGAGCCAAGCCTCGTATATATTCTCTCCACACATATAAAATGGTTATAACTATGACCATAATTTTTAAAGGGGTGGACCGGTAAGCCAGCGGAAGGCCTCGGTCAGATGACTAAAAGCTCTAACGGCGAGTCATCATCTATGACCCGCGTCAGGAAACACTTGTCCTGTTTCCTGACGAACCTTACCTAACCTAACCTCTACACAGACATGCTTTTTATGATGCCAATGAAATTACAGTTAAACCTCTGCACTAAGAATAATCATAAATTTTATTCTATAACTAATATCCAAGTGTACTTGAAACCAGAATTTGTAATTTATAGAGAGCTTTGCATATTAATTAACAAGGACAAGGACTGATGGTAAGGACAGCAACTAGGATTAACGAGGAACAAAGTGGGTTTTAGATAAAAACATCTGTCGATAGTATTTGTGTTGAAACAAGTACCTGAGCAGGACAGAAAAGAACCTGTTTACTGTAGTTATGAAATAGGTAAAGGCATATAATAAGCTGAATAAAGCAGTGAAACAGCTGGTATTGCACATGTATGGAACTGGAGATAAGAAAACGATGAGAAGTGCTTTTGAGGAGAGTGATCCTCAGGGCAGAGCATGAAGGAGAGTGATCCTCAGGGCAGAGCATGAAGGAGAGTGATCCTCAGGGGAGAGCATGAAGGAGAGTGATCCTCAGGGCAGAGCATGAAGGAGAGTGATCCTCAGGGGAGAGCATGAAGGAGAGTGATCCTCAGGGCAGAGCATGAAGGAGAGTGATCCTCAGAGCAGAGCATGAAGGAGAGTGATCCTCAGGGCAGAGCATGAAGGAGAGTGATCCTCAGATCAGAGCATGAAGGAGAGTGATCCTCAGGGGCAGAGCATGAAGGAGAGTGATCCTCAGGGCAGAGCATGAAGGAGAGTGATCCTCAGGGCAGAGCATGAAGGAGAGTGATCCTCAGGGCAGAGCATGAAGGAGAGAAGATAAATATCTTCCTCAGAAAAAAGAGAGCTCAATACAATGATGTGATGTCATTATTCATAATTTAATATCTTTATATGTGAGATTAAAAGAGAATATTGAAGTGTAGGAGAGGTAAAGGCTTAAAATGTAATGAATCTAATGCAAAAATGTGAACTGTCGTAGTTTATCTTTGTAAATTACGGTTTGGAGATTTAGTGGAAGAGATGCGGATATTTGTAAAGGAATTCTGAATGTTGTGTAAATGAAGAAGTTAAAATTAGAAGAAGAACAAGATGATGAGATTAAGAAGTCGTCTACAAAATAAAAGACTAGACATCAAACTGAGATGAAAATGAATGGACGTAGTGGGAGTATGAAGATGGAGTAGCAGGAGTGGTAAGGAGTCTGTAGAAAGAAATATTGTCAGTTGATGACAAAAATTATATATATCAGAGTATTGTAGTGTCAGTTCTTTTGTATGGGTGTGAATCATGATGCTCAGGGAAGAGGAAACAAACACTGGAAATACGTGTCTGAGATTAACATGGGATGTGAATCTTATGTAGAAAATTACCTGCCCACCCATATATCTTTACAATTATGCTTGGTTTAACCCTTCGATCACAAGAAAGTCATTCAAAGTTGTGCAGCAATGTCTGGGACTGTTGAAACAACATTGGCAGACTTGCCTCCAAGTCTAGTATTACATGGTTCTCACCCTGTGTCTTGTTTGTATATTATCTTACTGGACATATTCTCTGCTGCCTTTTGCACGTTCCTACAATTAGTTATCATCCTAACTCAATACAAGCAGGGGCACAGGCCACCAGACTACACCTGTGATCATAATACACACACAAAACACGCACATGCACATATACACAAATGCGCGCACATACACACACATTCACATGGAGCAGGGAGAGAGAGGACCTAGTAGCAATCAGTGAAGAGGCGGGGCCAGGAGCTATGAATCGACCCCTGCAACCACAAATAGGTGAGTACAAATAGGTGAGTACACATACACACACACCAAAAACAATAACAACCAGAGAAAGAGGAGAGTAGTTCTCTCATTGGGGATATCATATATGAATGGTGTTTTGGTGCCCATGACCACATTGTCCTAAGTTTCGAATACCTTGTGGAGGTAAACGTGGAGAGGAGAATAGGATGGATGTGAGAAGCCAAACTTGAAGAGAGGGGACTACACAGGTATGTGGAAATTCCCGAATGAGGTGCAGTGGGAAACTGGACTAGAAGTAAAGACAGTGAATGAGATGGAGTATATGGTTTGGTAGTACAGGGAGGTAGGGAAGAAACTCGTACCCAGGAGCCAAAAAAAAATGTGATAGAGCAGAGTGAGCCCATGGTTTACCCAGAGGTGCAGAAATATCAAAACTAAGTGTGCTAGAGCATGGAAAAAAATGTAAAATGTAAAGAACTCAGGAAAATGAGGAATAACAAAAAGAGCTTGTGACGATTATGGCTGGGTAAGAAGAGAAGCTCAACGACAGTTTGAGAATGACATAGCATAGAAAGCAAAATCTGATCTAAATTTGTTATACAGCCACATCAGGAGGAACAAAACAGTGAAGAACAATGTAATCTGGCTGAAGAAGAAAAGAGAAAAACATGAAAGTAATGACCAGGAAGTCTATGAGTAGCTAAGCAAGAAATTTAAAGAGGTTTTCTCAGATGAAACACGTAGGCTACCAGCAAAACAAAGCAGTAGAGTGCACCAGCGAGTGTTGGACACAATACAGATAACTGGGGAGGATGGAAAGAAGCTACTATGTGAGCTAGATACCTCGAAAGCACTGGGTCCAGATAATATCTCTCCGTGGGGTCCTGAGAGAGGGAGCAGAGATACCGTGTAACTACCAACAATTTTTTACTAAGTCGATCGATAAAGGGCAACAGTAGAAGTGTGAAAGACAGAAGATGTAGTCCATATATATAAGAAAAGAGACAAACAGGTAGTGCTAAACTACAGACTAGTGTCACTGATATGCACTAAGCTCACACACTGAGGTCTGGAGATCGAATCCCCGGTACGCCTGGAAAACATTAGGACATCTGTTGTGCATGTTCACCCATCAGTATAAAATAGGTACCTGGGTGTTAGTCGACTGGTGTGGGTCGCATCCTGGGACAAAATTGACCTAATTTGTCCGAAATGCTCTGAATAACAAGGGGCTTTCTAAATAGTAGTATGTGATTGATGCCAGCTGTGTCTGTATACCTTGTACATGTACTTGTGAAAATAAAGATATTATTATTATTATTATTATTATTACTATTATTATTATTATTATTATTATTATTATTATTATTATTATTATTATTATTATTATTATATTATTATATGTAATGCTAAGGAGATTATTAGGAGAAGAGTGGTGGCACACCTAAAAAGGAATCTATTAATACATGACAGTCAGCATGACCTTAGAGATGAACCCTGTCTCTCAGACTATTAGAGTTCTACGACAAGCGAACAGAAGTAAGGCAGGAGAGAGAGAGAGAGAGAGAGAGAGAGAGAGAGAGAGAGAGAGAGAGAGAGAGAGAGAGAGAGAGAGATAGAGAGAGAGAGAGAGACAGAGAGAGATTGCATCTTTTTGGACTGTAAGAAGGCTTTTGACACAGTATTGCACAAGAGACTGGCTCCAAAAATAGAGGAGCAGGCAGGAATAACAGGAAGACACTGCAATGAATCAAAACATATCTAACAAGAAGAAAACAACGAGTATTTTCCTTGAAGAGCTATCGAAGTACAGGCAAAGTTATGTTGTTTGGAAAGGGCAAAGAAGACCTCAGACGGGGTACAGGCTCGGGAGGCAAAGGCTGCAAACCTCACTCAAGGAGGAGGACCTTCAGGTAAGTATTGTACCGAGCATATTGCCTGAGGCGCACATCCACTGCGGCAAATATAAAACTAACTTCTAGAAATTTTAGTAAAACGTCATTCACGATACTTTACTGTATATGGTGTACGTCGTGCCCATATTAGAGTATGCAGCACCAGTGAGAAACCCACTTCTGGTCAAGCGGTGGTTTGCAACAAGTTTAGTCCGGGAGCTATAGGGTATGTGTACTGGAAGAGGTTAAGGGAACTCAACCTGATGACAGAAGAAGAAAGAAGGACAAGGAGTGGAATGATAACAACTTATCCAAAATACTGAGTGGAATTGATGGGGTGGAGAGGGGCAGAGTGTTCGAGAGACGAGAAAAAGGAATACGAGGGCACAGCTGGAAGTTAAAAATGCAGATGAGTCACAGGGATGTTAGGAAGTATTTCTTCAGTCTTAGAGTTATCAGAAAGTGGAACGATCTGGAGAATGAAGTGATAGAGGCAAGAATTATACAAAGCTTTAAGAAGTACGATATGGCTCTAGAAGCCATGAGAGAGTGAGCCTAATAGCGACCAGGGAAGAGGTGGGACCAGAAGCTGAGACTTGACCTATGCAACCACAGGTAGGTGAGCACACACACACACACACGGGGCCACGAACTATGAATCGACCACTGCAACCACAATTAGGTAAGGAATTATGTGAGTACGCACATACACACACGGGCGTAATGCAGTGTGAGGTAGGAGGGCTTGATATCTGGTGAGGTCTGGCCAGCCACAGAGTCCCGCTGATCGATGTGATGGATGTGTCTGTCACACACACACACACACGCACACGCACACACGCACACACACACACACACACACACACACACACACACACATACATACACACACACGCTCCGATGGCATGGTTGCTAGCGCTTTTGCTTCACGCACGGAGGGTCCGGGTTCAATTCCCGGCGGGGCCGAAACATTTCGAAGTGTTTCGTTACACACACACACACACACACAACAGGCCTAGTGTCTAATCGACATGTGCCTAGGACAAAATGGTAACTAACACACAGGAGAGATAGGGGGGACATGATAACGACATATAAGATACTGAGAGGAATAGACAAGGTGGACAGAGACAGAATGTTCCAGAGATGGGACACAGCAACAAGGGGACACAGTTGGAAATTGAAGACTCAAATGAATCACAGGGATGTTAGGAAGTATTTCTTCAGTCATAGAGTGGTCAGGAAGTGGAATAGCT
Organism: Cherax destructor; assembly: GCA_009830355.1. Taxonomy (NCBI): domain Eukaryota; kingdom Metazoa; phylum Arthropoda; class Malacostraca; order Decapoda; family Parastacidae; genus Cherax; species Cherax destructor. The sequence continues at coordinate 29,811 of WNWK01010292.1, read as the reverse complement.
TGGGAAGCGATGTAGTGGAGGCAGGTTCCATACATAGCTTTAAGGAGAGGTATGATAAAGCTCATGGAGCAGGGAGCATGACCCAGTAGCGGCCAGTGAAGAGGCGGGGCCAGGAGCTATGACTCGACCCCTGCAACCACAACTAGGTGAGTACAACTAGGTGAGTACACATACACACACACACACACCTTCAGGTAAGTATTGTACCGAGCATATGGCGCACATCCACTGCGGCAAATGCTGTGTGGCAAATATAAAACTAACTTCTAGAAGGAGGGAGATCACAAGAAATGACCGCGAAGTGTGTGAGGAGCTCAACATGAGATTCAAAGAAGTGTTCACAGAGGAGATAGAAGGGCCTCCAGAAAGACGGAGAGGTAGGGTACACCATCAGGTGCTGGACACAATACAGACAAATGAGGAGGAAGTGAAGAGGCTACTAAGCGAGCTAGATACCTCAAAGGCGATGGGGCCGGATAACATCTCTCCATGGGTCCTGAGAGAGGGAGCAGAGGAGCTGTGTGTACCCCTAACAACAATCTTCAACACATCTATCGAAACAGGGCGACTACCTGAGGTATGGAAGACAACAAATGTAGTTCCAAGTTTTAAAAAAGGAGACAGGAACGTAGCACTAAACTACAGACCAGTGTCACTGACATGTTTAGTATGCAAGGTCATGGAGAAGATAGTCAGGAGAAGAGTGATGGAGCACCTAGAAAGGAATGAGCTTATCAACGACGGCCAACACGGTTTCAGGGATGGGAAAACCTGTGTCACAAACCTACTGGAGTTCTACGACAGGGTGACAGCAATAAGACAAGAGAGGGAGGGATGGGTAGATTGCATATTCTTGGATTGTAAGAAGGCGTTTGACACAGTTCCACACAAGAGATTAGTGCAGAAGCTGGAGGACCAGGCAGGGGTAACAGGGAAGGCACTACAATGGATCAGGGAATACCTGTCAGGAAGACAGCAGCGAGTCATGGTACGTGGCGAGGTGTCAGAGTGGGCGCCGGTGACGAGTGGGGTTCCACAGGGGTCAGTCCTAGGACCGGTGCTGTTTCTGGTATTTGTGAACGACATGACGGAAGGAATAGACTCCGAAGTGTCCCTGTTTGCAGATGATGTGAAGTTGATGAGAAGAATTCAATCGGACGAGGACCAGGCAGAACTACAAAGGGATCTGGACAGACTGCAAGCCTGGTCCAGCAAATTGGCTCCTGGAGTTCAACCCCACCAAGTGCAAAGTCATGAAGATTGGGGAAGGACAAAGAAGACCGCAGATGAAGTACAGTCTAGGGGGCCAGAGACTACAAACCTCAATCAAGGAAAAAGATCTTGGGGTGAGTACAACACCAGGCACATCTCCTGAGGCGCACATCAACCAAATAACTGCTGCAGCATACGGGCGCCTAGCAAACCTAAGAACAGCATTCCGACATCTTAATAAAGAATCGTTCAGGACCCTGTACACTGTGTATGTTAGGCCCATACTGGAGTATGCAGCACCAGTTTGGAACCCACACCTAGCCAAGCACGTGAAGAAGCTAGAGAAAGTGCAAAGGTTTGCAACAAGACTAGTCCCGGAGCTAAGGGGTATGTCCTACGAGGAGAGGTTAAGGGAAATCGACCTGACGACACTGGAGGACAGGAGAGATAGGGGGGACATGATAACAACATATAAGATACTGAGAGGAATTGACAAGGTGGACAAAGACAGAATGTTCCAGAGATGGGACACAGCAACAAGGGGACACAGTTGGAAGTTGAAAACTCAGATGAATCACAGAGATGTTAGGAAGTATTTCTTCAGTCACAGAGTGGTCGGGAAGTGGAATAGTTTGGTAAGAGATGTAGTGGAGGCAGGTTCCATACATAGCTTTAAGAAGAGGTATGATAAAGCTCATGGCGCAGGGAGAGTGACCCAGTAGCGACCAGTGAAGAGGCGGGGCCAGGAGCTATGACTCGACCCCTTCAACCACAACTAGGTGAGTACAACTAGGTGAGGTGAGGTGAGTCACGTCAAATAAAAGACGGCTGCAGAAGACCCGGTAATTCGACATAAGAAGGAAGGAGAGCGATTGAGGAATATAAAAATCTTCGAGGTGTTGAACAAACAGTTGAAGTGCTCTCAGTGGAGACAGAGGCTTCACCAGGGAACCAAGGAGAAAGGGACACCACTTGGTGTCCCTTAGGTATCAGTAAAGATACCTAAGTGTTGCTCATGTCTCTTACTAGTCAGGTACTGGACATGTTACACACAAAATAGGAAGAAATGTAAAAAACTTGTGAGTGTGATGAATATATCAAAGGCAAGGTGACCTGACAAGGTGTCATCAAGGTTCCTGATGAATACACGACACTTGCCAGAGATCTGGAAGACTTTAAATTCTACTGATATAAAAAAAATCATACTAACGAAAAATTGTCACTGAAGTCACATAGGCAATGCTATAATAAGCCTATTTTAGGTCACAAATTAATGAATTAGTCTCACTTTAGTACAACAGAGTTCATTAGGAGTCAGCTCAGAACAATTCAGTAGCAACTTAATTGACTTAGTCATGTCCATTAAAGGAAGATCACAAAATTTTAACTAACAATAACATTATAAAATATATTTGCATGTAGAGTTTATATAGGTTAATATATATCTCCGACAAGACTCAGGTGATATAAATAGAATATGCATTTGAATGAACATCAGACGCCAAAAATGTTACTTCTAGGTCCGCAGTAACAATCATAACATTCTCTGGCCTCACCATACAATGTCTTACAACATCATACAATGTCTTACAACATCATACAATGTCTTACAACATCATACAATGTCTTACAACATCATACAATGTCTTACAACATCATACAATGTCTTACAACATCATACAATGTCTTACAACATCATACAATGTCTTACAACATCATACAATGTCTTACAACATCATACAATGTCTTACAACATCATACAATGTCTTACAACATCATCATTTTTCAACGTCATCTGGAATGATTTAAAGCTCATACAAATAGCTAATGCCTCTTGATCTCTCGCACTGTAATTCTTCTCATCTATAGTCAAAATTCTACTGGCAAATACAATGGGATTATATCTACCGTCTGTTCTTTGAGATAAAATACTGACTGGTTTCTTAAAATCATTGAATTAGAGAACTAGAGCAGAAATTAGATTTCACAAAATGTTTGGAATACTCTTTCTTGATTCAGAGTTTAACTGAAAGGAACATCTTTTCTGAGTATTTCTGTCAAAGTAACTGTAATAGATGAAAATTTCTAATAAAGGTTCAATAAAACCCAGTTGAACCCTTAGATGAACTTACTGCGCGAGACAAATCCACGAACAAGCTTGTTGGTACGATGTTCATCTAGAACAGATTTAAGAAACAGGGTTGCTTGAAGAACACGACTTATATATGAAAGGAAATTGACATGTAAACAGTTTGCAGCACCATCACTGAACAGTTCTTTTACATCATCCACAAAAGTCACTTCATTGTAGACACGAGACTCGACTTCATCACCGAGGCAATCAGAAACTTCCACACCCCAAAAGGCATCAAAATAATTCCGAACACTGGACGGTATATTGAGATTCGGTTAGTTGAATGGTGGAAGTTTTGGTCCTGTCACGAAAATTTTCCCAGCACATCCTTAACTAGCATGAGACCTAGAATCCTCGCTTCTACCTTGATACCATTCATCCTTTGGAAGAATTTGTTTCTTTCCTTGTGCTAAAGCATAACAGTTGAAGGTATATTGATCAATCAACTCCCAGCAATCAAAACTAAGGTGGAATTTCTTGATACACTTGTAACATATCTTTCCACCTGAGTTACTATAAATGCTGTGATGTGAATACGTATAGTAACGCTAGCCCTTGAATTAGGATGATATCAGGCATGATTATTTGATATGTCAGGAGAGACATGATTCACAACGGGTGGAGCACTGATTGCAGCTGATATGGGTCATCATCTCGACATGCATTAATCAGGATAAACACGTCTATGGTGCAACAGTAGCGGGAAAGTGACAGAGTGAAGGAAGTCAAGGATAACTCAGGCACACCCAAAGAGTCGCTGCACAGCGTCCGTTGAAGACCACTTGCTTCCCTGATAATTTCCACTAACACATCTACACAAGACACAATGCACGACCAATTAGCTCGCTTGTGGGGGATGAGGGATGAATGGAAATACAACTGCCATGTCCTTGTGGTATGTTATCTAAATAACTGTTATACAGTCACTCTCGAATGACTATGCTCAAGGCCTCCAGGTTTTGAACGATGTGTCTTTGGCTCACAATGGTCGCTGGCAAGTCCACATATGCGCCGTGAGAATGATACCATGGTACATATCTAAAAGATAGAATTACTGTTCACTCACCATACATATCACTCAGTTGATATGTTGATTATGTAGAAGGCTACAGTGTTACCAAGAGATATGTGTATAATGAGATGATTATGTGTGGCACATCAAAGCGGGGGTCAGTGATACTCACTCTTCGGAGGCTTCTTACTTATTTGCGAGATCGTGGGTACACAGGTAGTGTTAGTGCCCAAGCCCCGAGAGGGCCATGCCCAGGGAGAGAGGGACTGAGTACACCTGTTTACTGAGTGGAGTCAGCTGCCTGAGTGAGGGATAAGCAGGTCCAGAGACTTGCCCTCTGGTGGGAACTTTGGGAACTAGGCTTACAGTCTACATTTCACTCGGCCACCTACCCAGTCAACGGCCATACCACGTTGAACGCACCGCTTCTCGTCTGTCCACCTACCCATGGTCGTCCTCGACCATGCTTGACTGAGAAAAAAAAAACTGTCTCTCTCTCACAGGAACAGGGCATAGAACACAAATAAAAACATATATATATATATATATATATATATATATATATATATATATATATATATATATATATATATATATATATATATATATATATATATATATATATATATATAATACATGTGGACAAGGAAAAAAAAACTAGAAAACTTCCTACAGGGAGGGAAGAAAAAAAAGGTGGGGTGTGCAAAAAAACAACTTGGTCCAAGGCTGTAGGGAAATTGGAGTAAAATAAGAATATAAATGGACTGTATTAAGCTTCTTAGCTTACTGAGGAATCCATGTCTTCACAGCCATTCCCGAAGTCGTTATAGAGGAGTAGTCTACTCCAACCCTTTGGGCTGTCAGAAATAAGTGAGTGTAAATATTAGATTAAGTGCCCCAGAGGAGCGTATAGTATTTTTTATCATTCAGTAGAGGAAACTGAATCTGGTACTCACTGGGTTGGGCTAAAAAGCCCTCACATAACTGTTGTCTATAGGATGATTTTGAATCCCTTGAATCACTGCATAACAAGTAACTTCAAAACCTACCTTGCTCATTGTAACGTGAGCTATGATTTTGTTTGCACCATACGACAGGTATTGTTGTCTTGCTTGAAGAAATGTCGCTGAGGAATGTCACCGTCCTAGTTAGAATTTTGTTACACTCGCAATGCACTACATCCTCCAATATTTGTCTGTTTGCAGTAGTCACTACAAGAAGCTGTGCACACTTCTCTGCAATATACCGCTTATTTGGATTTCTTTTTAGCACATAAATGCGCGGAAGATTGTTTTTATTAATTATCCCGGCGTGAATGTTTCCTCTACGAGGATTAAAATGCAGTCTAATGCCCGCTCCTCCGCTGGCCCCAGCTTGCTCTGTATCGCTGACCTAAGCACCATTTCCCTACTTGCTTAACACTGCAACAGTTTGCAACTGAAATGCTTGTTTTCTTTAAATATTTCGATCACTGAGAGTTCATGATTGTTCCACACGTGTATAAAGTGAAACAGGAGTTTTCAGCACTTTTCCTGCTACGGCAAAGAGAGTCATTTTTCTCAATTGTCTGTCACTCATATACACTACCACTAATCTCGAGAGGCTTTGCATACGTGACCAAGATACGTTGCATATGCGACCTCTGTGACGTTCCAGAGAACAAACATGTGGTAGTTATTAAACTGTTGATCAGGAAGCCAGCAAGGCGCCATTTGCCCTTTCTGAGAGGGTTGAAAGGGCTGGTACCCCCCCTCTCTTGGAGAATTTTCTCCACAAAGGCAGTGAGTGTCGATGGCGTCACTGCACGCCTTCCTGCATCTGGACAGATACTGCAACGCAGTATTTGTCCAGATGCAGTATCTTGGATTAATATCAAGAAGTATAAGTATCAGGATTAATATCAGTATCTTGGATTAATATCAAGAAGAATAAGTATCAGGAGTACAAAAGCTATTTTTCAGCTCTATGCATCACTAATAAGGCCTTACTTTTGGTTGCCATACTTCAGACTACACCAATGATGAGATCACCTCAGTGGTGAGGTGATGTGTTTCATGTGAGGATGTACTTTGAGAGTAATATATGAAGCTGAACCATCTATGTCCTCTATAGAGCAACTCTATCAGCAGGTTAAGGAGCTGGAGGAGGCCAGGCGAAATATGGTGACTGATTCAGGAAAACAAGAGAATTTGCAGTAATCCTCCTGTTAGAAGCTAGACAGTGACTGGGCAGAAAGGAACGAGGCTGAAGATCAAGAGGAAGGATGGAAAGGTGAAAACAAAGATCCAAAAGACTGCTGTGAAAACAAAGATCCAAAAGACTGCTGTGAAAACTTCCAACTCATTCTCCCTGTTACCTAACAAACAACACGATGAGCTACACCAAGGAAAGAACATTGTGCTTCTTGGGGACAATCATATTTGGTTTATGAATAGACTTTCTGCTTGAAGGATAGGAGTAGGAGACAGAGGATATGCTTTTTTTGGGCTGGAATGGAGGATTTTGTTAGTCGTCATTGTGAATGGTAATGGGATCAGAGAAGTGCTGTATATACTGAAAATAGGTGAATTGAAGCAGCAGGAGAAGGTACAGGTAATTCTTCAACGCTTGCCTAACCTATAGGCATGACCTACTTACACTAATGGAATTTTTCTCTGGTGACCCTGCCTTTGCTGCTTCAACTCAATTATCTGCAGTATATTAGCAACTTCTCTTAGCTTATGCTGTATTTTTCTCGAGATTGATTGACTGAACTCATCGACTCAAACCTGAGGGACTGATTAGCTCAAGCTCCTCATCTTCCACCATTCATCTCTGTACTGGACTGAGGAAGCCACTTGTTGGCGAAACGTTTCCACAAAAAAAATCCCAAATGTTTCAGAAGTGTCTAATTCTTTGAAGTCCATATACACAATATCATATTCATTACCATGATCTACCTCCTCAAACACCTTAGTGAAAAAAGTTAGGTAACATTTAAAAATTTATTTGATGTAAAATATCTATCAATATTAATAACTAATGGTGGAATCTCATCCCTAACTGAGTCATTTATTTTACGTTTACTCCAGGGTTTGGAGCTATACTCACTTTTTTGCTACAGCCAATCATTTTTATCTGTTAGACACTCAGTACCAATACAACCATAAATAATTATTTCTAAATTACTTTGATTCCGTACTCCTAGATAATAAATCAGCCGTATTTTCCGTTAAAGGGATGTGTAGGTATGTCATGAGGGATACTAACACTGTTAGTATCCCTGGCAACTGTTATGTCTCTGCTACTTGACTTTTATTATTCTTTGGTTATACTGTATTCGTGTGTCTAGATAAGTGGAAGTGTTGGGTCTTTGACGATAAAATATATTTTGTCCCTTACAATAACGAGTGCCACCCTAGACATGTCTGGTTATCGCCCAGCTCTTATCTTTGTTTTCTTTATATCTTACTCAACAGCTCGCCCTCTGGTCTACCTTCACCATCTTACGGAAATCGTACTCATATCCACAACTGTCCTTTCTTAACACTGTTACGCTTTGCACTGTGTATTTTCTTATCAGAGTGTTGTGTTAAATTTCTCTCTCAACATGACTCACTAAATCGTAATGACACGATTGCAAACAAACCATACCACGGGTGAGGTTCGAACCCGCGGTCACAGAGTCTCAAAACTCCAGACCGTCGCGTAAGCCACTGGGCCAGCTAGCTTCAATAAGATTCATCCAACTAAGTATATTTCTACACCATAGGAAGGTTAGCATAGGCACCACTGTGTCCACAAATGCAAGTTTTACAGACGAATCTCCCGCTAGCATGGCCGGGACGAACTCTAGCTCAAGTCCCCCTCAAAGCCGTCTGTAAAAACTTGCATTTGTGGACACAGTGGTGCCTATGCTAACCTTCCTATGGTGTAGAAATATACTTAGTTGGATGAACTTATTGAAGCTAGCTGGCCCAGTGGCTTACGCGACGGTCTGGAGTTTTGAGACTCTGTGACCGCGGGTTCGAACCCCACCCGTGGTATGGTTTGTTTTTTCTCTCTCAAAACTGTGTAACACATTAGGTCATGAAAAATATTAGTTGACCATTTCGTGCATAAAAGTGGCAAAATGGCACATGCACACTCCATTAACAATACCAATGTTCTTCTAATTAAGATACACCAATGTAGAAGTCAATCAGAAGAGGTTTTTCTAAAGTTATCTCATGGAAGCCAGAATCGGGAATGGTCTATATAAAATTCAGCAGCAGACACTTACACATGTCAATTGTTCCACGAACACTCACCCAGTAATAGTTGACCAGAGGGGAAAATTTAACGTTATGAACGAAAAGTTTTGGGGAGTTTAATGGAAGACTAACTTCCGACGCGCAGTTTATAAGGGTTGACTAAACAGTGTAAATTAAATATGGCATTAAATTGCGAGTTTTCAATATTTCTCGTTTTTTTTCTTTTTTTTGCTGTTCTATTCTAGTTAAAATTTTCTACAATCCTCTCAAAAATTGAAATCTGCCTTCTTTAAGACACTCTAATCTTGATATATATATATATATATATATATATATATATATATATATATATATATATATATATATATATATATATATATATATATGAAGAAAACCACTATGAAAAAATGAAGAATTCAAGCGCTTTCGTGACTACTCACATTATGTGAGTAGTCACGAAGCGCTTGGAATTCTTCTATTTTTCATAGTGGTTTTCTTGCATATTTTGATATCACCTGTTTACTGTGATCTTTTTGCATATATATATATATATATATATATATATATATATATATATATATATATATATATATATATATATATATATATATATATATATATATTATATACACCAAATCTTTGAAGCCGACCAGAAAAGACATTCGCTAGCTTTTACGTAGATATCAATTTCATTAAAATTCCAAAATTGCACCTAAATAATCTAAACAAATAAGATGTCCCATAGCTCGGTCGGTAGCGCACTCAGCTCACACTCTGAGGTCCGGAGTTCGAATCTCCTCCGGTACGGGTGGAAACATTAGGACGTGTTTCACCTGCTGTCCATGTTCAACCATCAGTAGAATGGGTACCTGGGTGTTAGTGGACTGGTGTGGGTGGCATCCTGGGACAAAACTGACCTAATTTGCGGGAAATGCTCAACATAACAAGGGTCTTTCTGTATAGTAGTATGTAATTGATGTACTTGTAGTAAATAAAGATATTATTATTATTAAGGTGTTTTCCTTCTTATGCAATGCATTAATCCAAATTAGCTAAATTAGGATGTAGCTTTTCTTAAACTTTTTAAGTTATGCTGCAGAGGTTTTTGGAGGTTATCAGAGCCATTGTAGGAAACTGGGAATGAGTTCTTCAAGTTTGGAATTAGAGCAACTGCCCTTGTGAATTGTTCCTAGAATCTTAGTTGCAATACCATCGAAAATTTGAAGATTAGTTGACGCTTTATCGTGTTAAGAACGAAATTAAAACGAAAATTTAAAGGTAGGAAAAGAAAGAAGAAAAATTCTAGGAACCTCGTTAAAGATCTCCTTCGGGAATAACTATGGTTATGTAGTGTTAATAAAGGTTTATCCAGTACATAGTTGAAGATTCCGAGGAGGAAACTATTATCATCCTTTCTATGGGCAATTAATCTCGTCAACAGTACTGACAACTTATGAACAAAATTTAATTTATCTTCAAAAAGAAAAAAACATCTTGTAGGTGTGTCCTAATGTAGATTGCAATATTTTCATGCCTATATTTTACGGCGAAGATATTAATAAGGTCATTAGCCTTTATAGAAGGGCAACGTTATCAGTACATTTCTTGTCTATCTATTATACCTCACCTGGTGAATACTGATTGGGGTAAGTCTCTCCATTGGCAATTGCCGATTTATGACCAGAGGTTTGGTAAGATGGGGAAGGAAGAAGGATGGGTAAGGAGGGAAATATGGGTAAGGGTGGGGTTGGGGTTGGGAGAGGGGTTACTGCAGTGTCTGGCAGACACTGCAGTACGACAGTATCTTGGTACAGAGGACAGCGTCCATGCTATGAGTGAGAAGGGTTGGATTCCAGAGGGACCTGCCTTCTTACTTCCACTACTGAATCCCCTTCCCTACAATGTCTTCGAGATCTTCCACCTCAACCTTCGACTGTATTCTCTCTCTCTCTCTCTCTCTCTCTCTCTCTCTCTCTCTCTCTCTCTCTCTCTCTCTCTCTCTCTCTCTCTCTCTCTCTCTCTCTCTCTCTCTCTCTCTCTCTCTCTCTCTCTCTCTCTCTCTCTCTCTCTCTCTCTCTCTCTCTCTCTCTCTCTTCTCTCTTTCTCTCTCTCTCTCTCTCTCTCTCTCTCTCTCTCTCTCTCCTCTCTCTCTCTCTCTCTCTCTCTCTCCTCTCTCTCTCTCTCTCTCTCTCTCTCTCTCTCTCTCTCTCTCTCTCTCCCTCTCTCTCTCTCTCTCTCTCTCTCTCTCTCTCTCTCTCTCCTCTCTCTCTCTCTCTCTCTCTCTCTCTCTCTCTCTCTCTCTCTCTCTCTCTCTCTCTCAAGACTCCGTTCTCATGTTTCAGCTTCACATCATTTCAGACCAGGGAGCTGAACTCTTCTCCAGACCGAGAGACTGACCACCTCAAATCCTTTTTCTTCAAGATTGATGGACTGATTACATCATCTTTATTTCATCTGCTTCCTTTGTACCTGACTGAAGAAGCCTACTTTGTAGGCGAAACGTTTCACCAGTAAAGATACCCAACTGTCTTAATCTTTATGTATCTTAATTTTCATGTATCAGAAATCTTTCCTACGAAAATAGACTGAGGGCCCTGAATCTGCACGCTCTAGAAAGGCGTAGAATTAGGGAGGATAATAAGTACGTAAGTTTATTTTTTATATACACAAATACAGTTACATAGATTATTATACATAGCAGCATATGTGTAGAGAACCTAAGAAAACCCAAAAAAGTCAGACAGAGTGACTTATTTCCATTTTGGTCCTTTTAATACCTTATTATTATACTATAAAGGGGATAATATTCTATTATTATACTATAAAGGAGATAATATCTTATTATACTATAAAGGAGATATACTAGATTCTAGGTGTAATATACCGACCTCCAGGCTTGGATCATGATAGAGGGAGACTACTTTGGGACGAAATTGTTAGGGCTTCTAGGCACAATAACGTAGTGATAGTAGGGGATTTTAACTTTAGTCAAATTGACTGGACTTCTTTGACCGGTAATCTGGAGTCCAGTGACTTTATGGAAGTAGTTCAGGACTGTTTTCTGAAGCAGTGTGTGACAGAGCCTACCAGAGGTAATAATTTGCTCGACCTAGTCTTGTCAAATAAAGAAACTCTTGTAAATAATCTGGAGATCACTGAAGAGCTTGGAGCTAGTGATCACAAATCCATTACTTTTAATATTACATGGGAGTACGAGAATAGGGATAATACGGTAAAAGTTCCTGATTTTCGTTCTGCCGATTATATTGGACTTAGGGAACACCTGTCTAATCTCGACTGGGGTAATCTAGCTAACGATTACGATGGGATCTGCGTTTATGATTTGTTTCTTAATAATGTACAACGTGCACAGAGTATGTTTATTCCCCAGAGAGAATTTAGGTCAAATAATAACGATCCCAAATGGATTAACAGGAGGCTAAAACATCTATTAGGGAGAAAAGAGGAATTTATAAGCGCATCAAAAGAGGAGATGTTAACCTTATTGACCAATATGTTCAGTTGAAAAGAGAAGTAAAAAGGGGATTAGAAAGGTAAACGTGACTATGAGATTAAGGTTGCTAATGAATCAAAGACTAATCCAAAAGGGTTCTTTCAAGTGTACAGGACGAAGGTGAGGAAAAGGTAGGACCTCTGAAAATTGGGAATGGACAGCTGACGGATAACGAACTGGAAATGTGTTCTCTATTTAATGACTATTTTTGTCAGTCTTTACACAAGAAGACGTAAATGAGATTCCAGAAATGAACAATTATTCAGTTCCTGAAGAATTCAAATTAACTAATATTACTGTCACGAGGGACATGGTTATCAAACAGATAGATAAACTGAAGCAAAATAAGTCCCCGGGACCCGACGAGTTGTTTTCCAGGGTACTTAAAGAATGCAAAATGGAACTTAGTCAGCCATTAACGAATGTGTTTAATACGTCCATCCTAACTGGTGTTGTGCCAGAGATGTGGAAGATAGCTAATGTAGTTCCTATATTCAAATCAGGGGATAAGTCCATTCCATCAAATTACCGTCCAATAAGCCTCACGTCTATAGTAGGCAAATTATTAGAATCAATTATAGCTGATATTATCAGAAGTCACCTTGAAGACCATAATTTGATTAATGAATCTCAGCACGGGTTTACGAGAGGTCGTTCCTGCCTGACAAATTTACTGACGTTTTTCAATAAAACATTTGAGGCAGTAGACAGTGATAAAGAATATGATATAGTTTACTTGGATTTCAGTAAGGCCTTCGATAGAGTACCTCACAAGAGACTTAAGAAAGGTGGCAGCTCATGGTATAGGAGGTAAAGTTCTAGCATGGATAGAGGCATGGCTTACCAATAGAAAGCAGAGAGTTTCCATTAATGGGGTCAAATCTGAATGGGGATTAGTCACTAGTGGCGTTCCACAAGGATCAGTTTTGGGCCCATTGTTGTTCATAATTTACATAAATGACCTTGATGAAGGAATTGCAAGTGACATGAGTAAATTTGCTGATGATACAAAAATAGGCCGTATAATTCATTCTGAGGAGGATACCAATGAACTCCAGGAGGATTTGGAGAAATTAATGTCTTGGTCTGAAAAGTGGCAGATGAAGTTCAATGTGGACAAGTGTAAGGTGCTAGTCGTTGGTAATGAAAATATCCCTCGAATTTATAAACTAGGTGAAGTTGAGCTTGATCATACAGAATGTGAAAAGACTTGGGAGTCATGGTAAGCAGGAATCTAAAGCCAAGACAACAGTGCCTAAGTGTGCGCAATAAGGCTAACAGATTACTAGGATTTATTTCAAGAAGTATAAGCAACAGAAGTCCAAAAGTTATTTTACAGCTCTATACATCACTAGTGAGACCTCATTTGGATTATGGAGCTCAGTTTTGGTCTCCTTACTACAGGATGGATATAGATTCATTGGAGAACATACAAAGAAGAATGACTAAAATGATTTACAATATAAGAAATCTCCCGTATGAAGATAGACTTAGAGCGTTGAATCTCCACTCTCTGGAGAGACGTAGAATGAGGGGAGATATCATCGAGGTGTACAAGTGGATGATGGGCATAAACAAAGGAGATATTAATAAAATACTGAGGATATCGAACCAAGTAAGAACTAGAAATAACGGATTTAAATTGGATAAATTTAGATTCAGAAAGGACATAGGCAAGTACTGGTTTTCGAACAGAGTTGTAGATGCGTGGAACAATCTTCCGAGTAGGGTGATAGAGGCTAGGACCTTGGGTGGCTTTAAAAAGAGATTGGACAAATATATGAGTGGGAGGGGCTGGGTTTGATTGGTGTCGTGGGTGCAGGAGTGAATTCTTAGGTAGTGGTGGTTTTGATAAGGACTTGCCTTGTATGGGCCAGTAGGCCTTCTGCAGTGTTCCTCCATTCTTATGTTCTTATGTTCTTATGAATAAGATAAATATAGTTGTTTATAGTTACATGTGTGTTAGCTAAAGAAAATAAAAAAATATTCTCCCTTTCTGTCGCTACATTCATTAGGTACCTTTTGGCTCTCTTCTTGAACTGGCTCATGCTATGACTGGCTTTAACATGTACAGGCAGTCTGTTCCATTTCTTTATTGCTGTACAATAAAAGGTGTTTGAAGCCTGGCCACTGACTGTGGTTACTACAAATTTGTGCTCTCTCCCCCTAGTACTATGACTGCTTTGGTTCCCAGCCTTGACAAAATTGGCAGCAAGATATTTTGGACACTGCGAGCAATTTCATAAACTTGATTTAACTTCAGTTGTTTTACTCAGTCTTCAACATTCAGCATATCCATCCAATTGTTGTAATTCATCCTGGTCTACATGCTCTCTTGGGCCCAGGTCCAGGATGAATCTTACCATTTTGTTCTGGGTGATTTGTAGTCTATCTTTCAGTTTTTGTCAAGGCAGAGTACCATGAAGAGCAAGCGTAGTCAATATGACATTGTATAGGAGCTAGACATAGGGTCCTGCGAGCCTCAGTAGGTAGACACAGTGCTTGTCTATAGAGGAACTTCAGTCTGGCATTCGCTTTCTTTACTACACTGTTCCCTATCAATTCTCCTGACATGCATGGGTCAAAGGGGATTCCCAGATATTTTACTGAGGAAACTGAAGTGATGGATTCCCCATTACACCGGACATTAAAATTATTTACCCTTCTCAGTTTATGTTTCGTGCCAAAGAGTATGGCTTCTGTTTTCCCGAGATGTAACGATAGTTTGTTGTCTACTAACCATTTGCTGCAGGACTCCAGTTCCAGTGTTATTACATTACCTATGTTTTGTGGGTCTTTACCTGACATTAACAGAGCACTGTTATCCGCATACAGTAGGAGTTTGCACTTGACACTGATGGGCATGTCGTTTACATAACATAGGAATAATAAGGGACCCAGAATACTACCTTGGGGAACTCCACATGCTATCGGCAGTGGTTCTGATTCTGTTTTGTTGATTTTGACAATTTGTTCCTGTTACTAAGATAGGACTTAAACCAGTCTGTGGAACCTATGCCGATAGCTTGAAGTTTCATACATAATATATTATGGTTGACAGTATCGAAGGCCTTTTGCAAGTCTAAAGTTACCATTCCTATGAGGTTCCCTATAGACATTTCAGTTCTCATGTAATCCATCAGATTAATTAGGGAGGTGTCGGTTGAGTAAGATCTCCTGAAGCCTGATTGGTAACCATGAAGAATGTTGTTGTCATTAAGATACTTAACTACTTTACAGCACACTACTGAATAAATGGAAAACAAGAATAAATAAATGAGATGTAAATAACGTGTTAAAAAGATCTAACTAAGGCAGGACTCGCAGCAATGGGTTCAAGCTGCAAAATTCAGATTTAGAAAGGAAATAGGGAAGCACTGGTGTGGTAATAGAGTCGTGGATGAGTGGAACAAACTCCAGAGTACCATCACTGAGTTGGACCTGCTTAGCTTGGGCCAGTAGGCCTGCCGAAGTGCTCCTTCTTTCTACATTCTTACAACTGCAAATAAATATAAACACAAGAGGCTGAGACAAAAGTTATGACTTTTTTTTTACAATTTTGAGACCATCAACAGTAATAAAAAATGTGATCGGACTTAGGGAGGGGAGGGTGGGGGAAGGTCGACTCAACACTGCAGAACTCATTTGCACGTTTGATAATGGTACAACTGCACCACTGCTGCAGTTTCCTGCTCCTTTGCAATGCTCCTTAGGTTCATCCCACCTAATCCTCTTTCGTTCCTAAAATAAAAAATACTCCCATTTTGACTTTTTCCCTTGTTAGGAGTTAATAAATTTATTCCTCCACCTTTCACCTACCGCTTGAGTGAGGGTAAGAAAGTGCAGTGTTATATGCAGTAGTTGGCATCAAGCGCTCAAGTGACTACCAAAGCAAGCAGCAGTTCATAAGTGATAGTGGTGACTAACAGTAGCCGCTCAAGTGACTGTGGTAGCTTGCCGCAACCACTTAAGTAAGTGGTAGCTTGCCGCAGCCACTCGAGTAACTATGGCAGCTGCTGGCAGCCGCAGCCGCTTTATGTGTGGTGGGCGCCTGGCACCCTGCAGAGGCCAGGCCCTGGCACTGCTGCCACACACTCTCAAACAACATTTATCTTGTAAGAAACTCTAAGGGCTTCCTCTTTCATACATATTATTCCTTTGTTTTTTAAGGAAATATTTTTACTTCTGAATTACAAATGAAAGAGAACTATGATGTAGGATTTATAAAGTGGCTAAAATTGGTAAAAACAAAGATTAGCTGGGGTTAGCTGATAGTTAGCTGGAGACTTGACTGCAGTATTATAAGCTTGACCACTGGCGGTGCTGCTCTACTTGCCCCTTTCCCTTTTTCCTTTACATAGAGAATAAAGCTGTTAAGTGTCTTAACTATGATGGAACGTAGAGGGACACAGGAGTGGCGGTGCTTCTTCTCTTTCTAACCTTTTGTAAGAGTTATCATATATAATTTGTTTCAAATTGAACTCCTGCAGCACATCTTATTTCATTGTTCAAGAGTTCATTCGGGTGATGTTTATCTCTTGTTGACATGACTGTGTCTCTTGTAGAGAGTTGCGATGGTCGCAGGGAGGGACGTATATTACACAGCCTCTCGTCAGTTACACTCCCTTTGTCCAACAACAACAACAGTTATGTCAGCGTTCGGAAGACAGTGTTGGACGAAATACGGTGGGGAGTGAGCGAAGACTGTGGAAACATTGGTGGGGGTTGGCGGGGTTTGGGTCACATGAGGGGAAGGAGGGGGTAAGCAAGCGTGCGTACGTTTGTCCGTCTCTCCCTTCACCCGGTTAGTCTATCCCCTCACTCTGCGGCAGTCGTGTTCCCCTCACATACACACGCACAAACACAATCCTTCCCTGCCCCTCCAGTCCCCCTCCTGACACGATTCCACCACCCCACCACAGCAACCTCAAGCATCATCTTCCCTCTTCCCTCTCTACATCAACATCTTACCCCTTTTCCCATATACATACGAACCAGTTGGATATTGTTTTCCCTTCCCTCACTACCACTGCGTCCCTACCGCCCTTTATAAGCGCACAGGCGCAGGCGTGTGGTTAGCCAGTGCGACAGAAATATTGCAGAGGTGCGAGAGTTGTGATGGCATTGGCGCCACATGTGCGACCAGCAAGCATGTGTTAGAGGTGCTTATCTAGTGTTGTGCTGACTAATTAATCCCTTTAGCCACCATTATATTATTAATAAGTGCTGGGCTGACCACTTTATAATAGTGATGCTTGAGCAGTTCAGGAATGAAGTGTTGTGCATTGTTTGACCAACAGTTGCTCAAAGTGACATTGATAGTGCAACAGTTTTGTCAACAGTAACATTCATTGATGGTGCAACAGTTGTGTCAACAGTGACAAACTCATCGCTGCTGTAATCGGCTTAATTTCAGCAGTGCTGAAAGAGAGCTTCATCGCAGCACCAGACTCTGTGAACCTGCGATGCTGCATTGATTAGTAGTGCTGCAGGTGCGTCAGTCACTACAGTAAACAATGGATCCAGTGAGAGATACAACGATCAACACTTGCCCCACATACTTCCGAGGATGTAATCTTATTATAAGTGTAATAATACTCCCTGGCCGCTGAACATGTTTCTTATGCCAGCAGGAAGGAGCGAGATCCCTTGCATAACTAACTGCTAGTTGTGGCAGGTGAGTGCCACATGGAGGCAGACACCATCACCGGCCAAGTTACCTGACGACACTAAACCATAGACTAGTAGGGAATGACGGGGTTCTTGTGTGGGTCAGGTCGTTGAGCAGGTGGCGAGGCAGGTCGTTGAGCAGGACAGGTCGTGCAGCAGAAGGAAAGGCAGGAAGTGGAACTGTTCGTTGAGCAGCGAGTTGGATGGGACGATTTACATGACGAGGAAGGTTATGTATGGTGGAATAGGACGTGACTGATAGCGTAGGGTAGCGATATGCCTCGACTACCATACGCCAGGGCGAGGTGAGTGACGTACGTCGATACTGACACAGCTCTCTCTCTCTCTCTCTCTCTCTCTCTCTCTCTCTCTCTCTCTCTCTCTCTCTCTCTCTCCGATACTTGAAACACATTTTCTTCCCCTCTTCACAACACACAACTTACAGTCTATGATCTCAGTATAATCAACTAGGTGGTCACTCAGTGTCTGAGAACGCTCATTGCCACGAGGGATACCACGAGGGATACCACGAGGGATACCACGAGATTTTAAACGTTTCCTTTTTTCGGTCCATATATATAATTGGTCTCAAGTCCTCTTATATGCTAATATATCAAGAATACTTTATTACCTCGTAGTCTTCCCTTGTGAAGTGCCATGATGCAGGTGAAAGACTCTAGACCCAAAAATTAGTTACCCTTCCCTATTCTTTACATCAAGCTATTTACCTCCTGTTTCCCAACTGCTGTAAAACCCAAACGGATTTAGCGCTTCGCCTAAACATAGCAAAAACAGTCCCTATAACATATATATAAATAAATAAAATAAAACATTGTAACATAGTGATTTAAATATTACGTTTTACGCATCCGTGCTTTACTTGTAAATACAACAACAACAACAACCCATTTTTCTCACTCACACAAAATACAATTTGCGTAGGAAAAGGTCCGGTGAATGCCAGGTAAATGTACATAATACACTTCTCTTAGTTTATATGCTATAATGTTTATTAATTCTTTACTACACTGTTAATTCCACATTAAGTTTTATTTAAAATGAGCAGGAGAGAACATTAAACATTTTGGGTTTTTAATGTCCTTCGAATTAATGCATAGAGATTATAACAAAGCAATATAACAAAGGTAATGAAAAATAACAGTTCAAAGTCGTCCAAGAGAATGTTAGCTAAATCGTCTGAATTTTTCTGTGTTGGAAAGATATCTGATCCAAGGGATTATGAAGAACAAAACTGCATCGCATGATCAGAGTAAAGCCATATAACCATATATGAAATTATAGTATAACCTTGGAACTTCATATAATTAAATTTCTTAATATAAGTTTAATAGTTAAGTAATTTGCAAACCTGCGCTGCTGACTTCAGCTCAGATCTGAGGGAATTAGAAATTCCATTTTTTTTGTAACGTAGCAGTTCATGGAACTCTATGTTCATCAAAAACACCAAGAAACTCCTTTCACATGCCATAAATATCTCTGGAGAGGTAGCATAGACACGGGGGTTATCCCACAGTCACTAAAAACAATGGATGTAACCCCACTCCACAAAGGCGGCAGTAAAGCAATTGCAAAGAATTACAGACCAATAGCACTAACGTCTCTTGGAAAGGGTTCTAAGAAGAAAGATCACCAACCACTTGCTTCACGCACGGAGGGCCCGGGTTCAATTCCCGGCGGGGCCGAAACATTTCGAAGTGTTTCGTTACACACACACATACATACATATATACAACAGGCCTAGTGTCTAATCGACATGTGCCTAGGACAAAGTGGTAACACACACCCGACAGCTGCACAACCCAGGGCAGCATTGGTTTAGAGCAGGTCGCTCCTGCTCTCACAACTACTTGGGGAAAGAAGAACTGTATCAGAGTATAAAACAAATTTGTTTTATACTCTGATACAGTTCTTCTTTCCTCAAGTTTTCCCTAGCGGAATAATTGAAATTTGTCCTCATTGCACTTTATATTATTTTCTGAGTCCCATTTAAAGACTTGGTTAATGTCTGCTTGGAGACTTGCAGTGTCCTTAATGGATGACACTGTCATGTAAATTCTGGTAGCGTCATCAAAAGAAGACAGGGTGTTGTGGCTATTGTGTGGTTAATGTCAGAGAATCTCAATTTCAAAGCTCACAACAATATATCCACCACATCTGACAGGAAAATTATAGGATGGATTATGAGAACCTTCAAAACTAGGGATGCCAAGCCAGTGATGATTCTCTTCACATTGACTGTTCTCTCTAGGCTGGAATATTTCTGTATACTAACGGCCTCTTTCAGGGGAGGCAAAAATTACAGGCATGGAGAATATACAGAGAATTTTCATTACATGTATAAGTACAATGAAGCACCTCATTTACCTGTACTCCTTGGAATGCAGGCGAGATAGATATATCATAATATACTCACTACGAAAGCAAAAGACTAGGCAGGCGGTGCAACATCCCCCAATGAAAAGCAGGGAAGCCATGAGTACATAAAAGACAACAAAATAAGTGTCCAAAACCCAAGACTGTTCAACTATCTACCACCATGCATAAGGGGGATTGCCAATAGGCCCAGACTCATCTTCAAGAGGGAGCTGGACAGGCACATAAAGTCAGTACCTTACCAGCCAGGCCGTGGTTTGTAAGTCAATTTACAAGTGGCTGGCAATAACAGCCTGGTTGATCAGGCCCTGATCCACTACAAGGCCTGGTCATTGGTCGGGTCACGAGGGAATTCAAAAAAAAAAAAATATATATATATATATATATATATATATATATATATATCAAGACAACCACTATTTTTCATAGTGGTTGTCTTGCATATTTTGATATCACCTGTTTGCTGTGATCTTTTTGCATATATATATATATATATATATATATATATATATATATATATATATATATATATATATATATATATATATATATATATATATATATATACTATATATATATTTTTTTTATTTTATTAACACATCGGCCGATTCCCACCAAGGCAGGGTGGCCCGAAAAAGAAAAACTTTCATCATCATTCACTCCATCACTGTCTTGCCAGAGGTGTGCTTTACACTACAGTTATAAAACTGCAACATTAACACCCCTCCTTCAGAGTGCCGGCACTGTACTTCCCATCTCCAGAACTCAAGTCCGGCCTGCCGTTTCCTGAATCCTTCATAAATGTTACTTTGCTCACACTCCAACAGCACGTCAAGTATTAAAAACCATATGCCTCCATTCACTCCTATCAAATACGCTCACACATGCTTGCTGGAAGTCCAAGCCCCTCGCACACAAAACTTCCTTTACCCCCTCCCTCCAACCTTTCCTAGGCCGACCCCTACCCCGCCTTCCCTCCACTACAGATTTATACACTCTGTCTCGTTCCATTCTCTCTACATGTCCAAACCACCTCAACAACCCCTCCTCAGCTCTCTGGACAATCGTTTTGGTAATCCCGCACCTCCTCCTAATTTCCAAACTCCGAATTCTCTGCATTATATTCACACCACACATTGACCTCAGACATGACATCTCCACTGCCTCCAGCCTTCTCCTCGTTGCAACATTCATCACCCATGCTTCACACCCATATAAGAGCGTTGGTATAACTATACTCTCATACATTCCCCTCTTTACTTCCATGGACAAGGTTCTTTGTCTCCACAGACTCCGAAGTGCTCCACTCACCCTTTTCCCCTCATCAATTCTATGATTCACCTCATCCTTCATAGACTCATCCGCCGACATGTCCACTCCCAAATATCTGAATACATTCACCTCCTCCATACTCTCTCCCTCCAATCTGATATCCAATCTTTCGTCACCTATTCTTTTTGTTATCCTCATCACCTTACTCTTTCCTATATTCACTTTCAATTTTCTTCTTTTACACGCCCTACCAAATTCTTCCACCAACCTCTGCAACTTCTCTTCAGAATCTCCCAAAAGCACAGTGTCATCAGCAAAAGCAACTGTGACAACTCCCACTTTGTATTTGTTTCTTTATCTTTTAGCCCAACACCTCTTGCCAAGACCCTCGCATTCACTTCTCTTACAACCCCATCTATAAATATATTGAACAACCAAGGTGACATCACACATCCTTGTCTAAGGCCTACTTTTACTGGGAAATAGTCCCTTCCCTCCTACACACTCTAACCTGAGCCTCACTATCCTCATAAAAACTCTTCACTGCTTTCAGTAACCTTCCTCCTATTCCATACACCTGCAACATCTGCCACATTGCCCCCTATCTACCCTATCATACGCCTTTTCCAAATCCATAAATGCCACAAAACATCTTTACCCTTATCTAAATACTGTTCACCTATATGTTTCACTGTAAACACTTGGTCTACACACCCCTACCTTTCCTAAAGCCCCCTTGTTCATCTGCTATCCTGCTTTCTGTCTTACTCTTAATTCTTTCAATAATAACTCTACCATACACTTTACCAGGTACACTCAACAGACTTATTCCCCTATAATTTTTGCACTCTCTTTTGTCCCCTTTGCCTTTATACAAAGGAACAATACATGCTCTCTGCCAATCCTAGATACCTTACCCTCTTCCATACATTTATAAATAATAGCACCAACCACTCCAAAACTATATCCCAATTCATATATATAATATATATATATATATATATATATATATATATATATATATATATATATATATATATATATATATATATATATATATATATATATATATATATATATATATATATAAAATATATATATATATATATATATATATATATATATATATATATATATATATATATATATATATATATATATATATATATATATATATATGTATATATATACATTATATATATATAATAATATATATATAATATATATATATATATATATATATATATATATATATATATATATATATATATATATATATATATATATATATACCTGGAGTCTACCTGGAGAGAATTCAGGGGTCAACGCCCCCGCGGCCCGGTCTGTGACCAGGCCTCTTGTTGGACCAGAGCCTGATCAACCAGGCTGTTACTGCTGGCCGCACGCAGTCTAACGTACGAACCACAGCCCGGCTGATCAGGTACCGACTTGAGATGCCTGTCCAGTGCCTGCTTGAAGACAGCCAGGGCTTGTTGGTAATCCCCTGATGTATGCTGGGAGGCAGTTGAACAATCTTGGGCCCCTCACACTTATTGTGTTGTCCCTCAACGTGCTAGTGGCACCCTGCTCTTCATTGGGGGAATGTTACATCGCCTGCCGAGTCTTTTGCTTTCGTACGGAGTGATTTTTGTGTGCAAGTTTGGTACTAAGCCCTCGAGAATTTTCCATGTGTATATAATAATGTATCTCTCCCGCCTGCGTTCTAGAGAGTACAGGTTTAGGAACTTCAAGCGTTCCCAGTAGTTGAGGTGGTTTATCGCACTTATGCGTGCGGTGAAGGTTCTCTGCACATTTTCAAGGTCAGCAATTTCACCCGCCTTGAAAGGTGCAGTTAGTGTGCAGCAATATTCCAGCCTAGATAGAACAAGCGATCTGTAAAGTGTCAACATGGGCTTGGCATCCCTGGTTTTGAAGGTTCTCATTATCCATCCTGTCATTTTTTGAGCAGATGCAATTGCTACATTGTTATGGTCCTTGAAGGTGAGATCCTCTGACATGATCACTCCCAGGTCTTTGACATTAGTTTTTCGCTCTATTGTGTGGTTGGAATTAGTTTTGTACTCCGATGAGATTTTAATTTCTTCACGTTTTCCGTATCTGAGAATTAATTAATATATATATATATATATATATATATATATATATATATATATATATATATATATATATATATATATATATATATATATATATATATATATATATATATATATATATATAATATATATATATATATATATATATATATATATATATATATATATATATATATATATATATATATATATATATATATATATATATATATATATATATATATATATATATATATATATATATATATATATATATATATATATATATATATATATACAGTGGAACCCCGGTTAACGAAAAAACTTCATCCCAGAATGCTGCTCAAGTGTCATTACCGAACGAATTTACTTCCTTAAGAAATAATGTCACGTAGGTTAGTCTATTTCAGACCCCTAAAAATACACTTCCACAAACACTTACAATATTATACTTACATAATTGTATACATAAATGTATACGTACATATTTGTATACATTTGTTGTGCCGAATAGGTAAAAAACTTGCAGTTTTGGCTTAAAGAGCAACGCTCTTCTTGCCGAATAAAGCAAGCGAAATTTTGTGTATGCAATAATTTCGAAAAAAAATCCTTCTGAACCTAACGAAAGAATATATTTTATTATGTTTGTTTATTATTAAATTACTGTAAACTTATCTAAAATATATTTAGTTGGATTAGGATAAATAAAATTGCACTTGTTATAATAAAATTAGATAAGTTTTCTAAGGTTCTTTTGGTACAAAATTGTTAATTTTCACATTAACATAAATTATAAAATATATCTTTAAACGTATAAGAGGAAATTTTAGAATGGACTAAATTTTAAACGAGTTTTTCCTAATTGACCAGTTTTACATATTCGGCACCATATATATATAGTATAGGGGCCAAACAGGTAAATTTGGTAGATCTATTTGGTAAGTTCGTTTTCTGTCAAAAAAGGTCGATCACCATGCCCATCCCTTCTAGGGCAGGGTAGGTGCCAAGGCTGGAGCTTGCTACCATCTGCGGCTCGCAAGCCTGTCCTTCCCGTCAGCCTCCTTGGGGCGGGGAAGGTGGCAGACCAGAGAGGCCTAGCATTTATCTACCTACCTGCCTCGTGCTGGTGGGGAATGTGGCTAGGCCTGGGGCCAGTTGGTCCCGCCGCTGAGGGGTACCCCATTCCATGGGAGACATAGGTCTCTGCTACTCCCACGCCAGGGAGCCGGAGCCGGGTCACCATCTGGTAAAGACCCAGGTCGGGAGAATTCCCGGCGAATCAACACCTCCTCCTCCTTCTGTCAAAAAGCTAGAATGAAAATTTATATCAGCCATAACTCAGCTAAATTCAATCAGAACAAACAAAAATATATATATATATAATTTTTTAAGTAATATTAGCTATAAAAAGCAGAAATTAACTTAAAACAATATATGCTGGCAGACTTCCACTATATTATGTGGAAATGTCAACAAAACAGGGTGGAAAATAACATTCTAAGTTGTTACTAAGTGACGATCCTTTTAGGTGAGGTTTTTAAATTAGTTTTGCTCCCTAAATATAAATCATCATATCACTGTCAATGAAAAAGTAGCATTTGGGTCAACGAGGCATGGTGACCGAAAAAAGAACAAACTCTTTCATCATTATGTATTCCATCACTGTTTTAAAAACCTCATCATATCTCCCCTCCTTCACAGGACAGGCATTATACTTCCCACCTTCAGGACTCAAGTCCAGTTAACTAGTTTCCCTGAATCTCTTTCATGTTACCTTGATCACACTCCAACAGCACATCAAGTCATGAAAACCATTTTCCTCCACTCACTGCTAACACACTCATGCTTCCTTGCTGGAAGTCTAAGCCACTTACACCCTCTCCAACCTTTCTTAGAATAACCTTTACCCTGCCTTTCTTCCCCTTCAGATTTATACAGCCTAGTCATTCTGTTTCGTTACATCCTCTCTAAATGTCTGAACCACCTCAGAAACCCCTCCTCAGCCCACTGGACAATACTTTTAGACACTCCGCACCTCCTAATTTCCAAGCTACAGATTCTCTGCATAATATTCACACCAGACATTGCCCTCTGACACAACATCTCCACTGCCTCCAGCCTTCACCCTGCTGCAAAATTCACCACTCATGCTTCAAACCCATATAAGAGCATTAGTACCGCTATACTCTCATACATTCCCCTCTTTGCTTCTATGAATAACATTCTTTGTCTCCATAGACTCCACAGTGCACCACTTATTTATCCCCCTCATCAATCCTATGATTCACCTCGTCTCTCACAAACCCATCTGTTGACAAGTCCACTCCCAGATATCTGAACACATTCACTTCCTCCATACTCCCTCCATCCAATCTGATATCCAATCTTTCAATGCCTAGATTTTTTGTTATCTTCATCACCTTGCTCTCTGCTATGTTCCCTTTTAATTTCCTTCTTTTACATACCCTTCCAAAATCGTTCACCAACTTTTGCAACTTCTCTTCAGAATCTCCCAGAAACACAGTGTCATCAGCAACAAGCAGCTGTGACAACTCCCACTTTGTGTTAGATTCTTTGTCTTAATCCAACACCTCTTGCCAAGACCCTCGCATTCACTTCTCTTACAACCCCATCAATAAATATATTGAACAACCACTGTGACATCACACATCCTTGTCTATGGTCTACTTTTGCTGGGAAATAATCTCCCTCTCTCCTACATACTCTAACATGTGCCTCAATGTTAAGTCATTTTACTTAACATATTGTCGGTAATTCTACCAATATTATAAATGTGCCTCACTGCTTTCAGTAACTTACCACCTATTCCATACATTTGCAATATCTGCCACATTGCTCCCCTGTCCTCCTTATCATATGCCTTTTCCAAATCCATAAATACAACGGAAACCTCGTTACGCTTATGTAAATAATATTCACTTATATATTTCCCTGTAAACACTTGGTCGACACACACCCTACCCTTCATAAAGCTTGTTCATCTGTGATCTTGTTCTCCTCTCCATCTCACTCTTAATTCCTTCAATAATAAGTCTTCCACGCTTATTCCCCTATAATTCTTACACTCTCTTTCGTCCCCTTTGCCTTTATACATGCTCTCTGTCAATCCCTAGAAACTTTCCTCTCTTTTATACATTTATTAAATAAAAGCATTAACCTTTCCAAAACTATAACAACACCTGCATTTAACATTTTTGTCTTCATTTCATAAATCCCAGCTGCTTTACCCCTTTTTATTCTACCCACAACCTTATGCACCGTCCCAATACTCATCTTGCTCTTCCTCACTCCAACAAGATGTTATTCCTCCTGCCCAGTGCACGAAATCACAGCTTCCCTATCTCCAACATTTAACAGTTGTTCAAAATATTCCTTCCTTTTTTCTGGATGCCTCTGACTCTCCATCTAACAACTATCCTCTTTTTTTAACTGTCAAATCCATTCGTTCACGAGGTTTTCTCAACTTACTAATCTCACTCCAAAACTTTTTCTTATTTTCAGCAAAATTTGTTGATAGCATGACTCACGAAATCGTAATGACACGATTGCAAACAAACCATACCACGGGTGGGTATGGCTTTGAGGGGACTTGAGCTAGAGTTCATCACGGCCATGCTAGCGGGAGATTCGTCTGTAAAAACTTGCATTTGTGGACACAGTGGTGCCTATGCTAACCTTCCTATGGTGTAGAAATATACCTAGTTGGATGAATCTTATGAAGCTAGCTGGCCTAGTGGCTTACGCGACGGTCTAGAGTTTTGAGACTCTCTGACCGCGGGTTCGAACCCCACCCGTGGTATGGTTTGTTGACAGCATCTCACCCACTCTCTCATTTGCTCTCCTTTTACATTCCTTCGCCATTCTCTTAATTCTTCTCTCCATGTGCTCCGCGCTCTGCGTCCCGCGGTTTCTTTTACATAGCAGAAGCTTTAAACTGTACCAGTGAACTTATAAAGTATCCCTTCAGCACTTGGAACTAATCTAGCAAATAATAGTACACACTGAACCAAAATTGGATAAAAAGTGTGCAATAACAGAGCAGAGCCGTACTCCCAGAGGGGAACTATAGGCCTAGGGTGCTGTGTGCAAAAAAAAAATAACTTAGAACAAATTTGTGAGAGAAAAGAAAGTCTCCCTGATAATAGTGTAATACATAGTGGTACAGTGTATATCGCAGTGGTACCATAGTGTATAGATAAGATAACCTAATAAATGTTATGGTGAAAATTAAGAGGGAAGTGATAGGCCTAATAGACAGATAAGTTGTGCTGTAAACAGTTGCCAACGGTCACCTGGATCCTTACCATGAAAGTCAGCTCGTATTAATAATCTTCCTAAACCTGCTAGTGTACCCGACGTACAGTCTAGTGATATCATTGGATAAAAAATTTCTATTGAATTACGAAAAGGTGCACAATCTTGAGGAAATACGAAAAGTGAACAGTGTGTAGTAATACTATAAACAGTGTAGAGTTGTCAGTGAACGCAACATACACAACAACATAATGGCATTTATCACCCAGAAACCATCTCACCAGTTGTTGTCATAGCTAATATCAGTAACAAAATGGTACTTGTGTGGTGGAGTTATAATAATGAGAAAATTCTTCTTTTTATTGATATGCAAGAAGTATATAGTTACTTGTGGAAATACGTGAACCCTGTAGTTGGCAGTGGTCGCAATATACATAACGGACAGCAAACATTCTGCCAGTCACATTTCCCTCTGGAACTGGAGAACAAGTTCTCCTGTTTCGCCAAGGCATGTTAAGTAATGTGGGCAAGGTTAAGAAAGAGAAAAGAGTGCCTCGTGTCACACCTTACCAAGTCATCAAGCCAGAGACACGAGTCACCTGCCCTGCCTGTGGACTCATAGTTGCCTTTCGAGGTCACCTTGAGAGACACCAACGCTCCCATGGAGCAAATAATTCCTTCAAATGTTACATATGTGAGTGTAGCTTCACCCGAAAGAATAAAGTCTTGGACCATCTTGAGAAAGCCCATGGTATAATAACACCAAAGCTCACTAGATAAAGAAAGTGATACTAACAGTTCAGTGCCCTGGTGATGGACCAGGTGCTTTGGCTCCCTCAGTACCCTGGTGATGGACCAGGTGCTTCAGCTCCTTCAACGCCCTGGTGATGGATCATGTGCTTCGGCTTATTCAGTACCCTGGTGATGGACCAGGTGCTTCAGCTCCTTTGGTGCTCTTGTGATGGACCAGGTGCTCCAGCTCTTCCTGTTTTATAGTGCTCTGATTATCAAAGCATATTCCATGGATGGAGTAGGTGGGTAGGAGTTGGCTTGCTGCAGTGTTCCTTATTTCTGTTTTCTTGTGAGTGAGAAGGGTTGGATTTGAACGGGACTTGCACTATTGTTGGGGGGGGGGGGGGTTGTCGGGGTTTGTTCCTTGGATGGGGATGGGTTGGACAAATATTTTTGTTGGTGGGTTGGTTTTGACATGGACCTGCCAAGTATGGGCCAGTAGGCCTGTTGCAGTGTTCCTCCTTTCTTATGTTCTTATGTAATCCTTCTTCACCAGTCGTCCTACCATAGCCAACAATAGTGATAAAATAGCGTCTTATGTGGTGGAGTTAAATACAGTGATCTATAAGTTCCCAAAACCTCAGGCTATGAAAAGGTTGCTAGAGGTCACCAGTTTCATTTAACAGACAGTGGAAGCTGCCAGCGGTCACCAGTTCACCAAACACGCAAGTGCACAGCATATTAGGGGCTTTTGGCATGTACATCTCATTAAGAAATATATCTTGTCTACCATGTATCATTGTACCATGTCTCAATAAAGTATTATTATTATTATTATAAAGAATAATAATAATATCTTTATAATCTATTAAAGTATATATATATATATCAAATTACAGTATATATATATCAACATTTAAAACAAAATTCTATATAGTAGACTCATCCTAGCCAGCCTGCCATCCTTGACTTCATATCATTTAGATTATGCTGCACAGTTTTGGTCACCGTATTACAGAATGGATATAAATGCTCTGGAAAACGTACAAAGGAGGATGACAAAGTTGATCCCATGTATCAGAAATCTTCCCTATGAGGATAGACTGAGGGCCCTGAATCTGCACTCTTTAGAAAGGCGTAGAGTTATGGGGGATATGATTGAGGTGTATACATGGAAAACAGGAGTAGATAAAGGGGATGTAAATAGCGTCAAGATCAGAGGTGATCTGTTCTTAGCTCAGAGGTGATCTGTTCTTAGCTCAGAGGTG
>WNWK01010291.1:0-71025 GCA_009830355.1 Cherax destructor | reverse complement strand
ATAAAGTGGAAGTTATCACAGTGAGTCTTTGTTGATGACACAGTTCTTTTGGGGGATTGTGAACACAAGTTCCAAAAGCTCATTGGACAAATTTGGAAGGGCAAGCAAAAGAAGGAAATTAAGAGTGAATGTAGAACCAAAATAGGGAGTGTACCTGAGTATAGTGGTAACAACACTTTTCTATAGGTGGAAAGCATGTATGTATATTGAATGATGCAGTGAGAAAGAGGCTAGACACAGTGTAAATGTCATGATGAGCAATATGTGGTGTGAATGTCGGAGTGTAGAAATTAAAAGCAAATGAGAGGTGACCAAGAGTATAATTCAGAGGGCTGAGTTAGGGTTGTTAAGGTGGGTTGGACATGTAGATAGGATAGAGAGGAAAAGGTTGATATAGAGGGTGTATAAATCTGGGGGTCATCCCAGGAATGGTTGAAGTGAGGGGGTAAAAGAGGCTTTGAGTTTTAGGGGCTTGAGCATTCAGCATGCTTGTGTGTGTTAGATAGGAGTGAATGGAGCAAAGTAGTTATTAATGGACATGTTGTTGGAGTGTGAGAAAGGTAACTTTTCTGAGGGATTCATAAGAACTGGTTAGATGGAATTAAATCCTGGAGGTGGCAGGGCAGTGTCTGCACTCCAGCAGTGTGGGGATGCTAGAGTCAGAAGGGAATCTGAAATGTGATGTGAGCACACTTCTCAAAAGATGTTAATTAAATGAATGATGGTGAATGTTTTCTTTGGGTCACCCTCCTCGGTGGGAGGTGGCATTTAAGGAAAAAAATAAAGGCTTTAAATTTATTCCAAAACACAATTGAAAAAAATATTAATCTTTACCCATAATTTTTT
This sequence comes from Cherax destructor, assembly GCA_009830355.1. Lineage (NCBI taxonomy): Eukaryota > Metazoa > Arthropoda > Malacostraca > Decapoda > Parastacidae > Cherax > Cherax destructor. The sequence goes on along the minus strand of WNWK01010291.1, from coordinate 70,179 downwards.
AATCCATTTTTGTTGTCCAGTTTGTACTAAATTAATATAAATGAACCTCGCATGTATAATATGAACATGTGCAAAAAAAATGAATTTGATAAACACTGTAGAAAAGAGTAATTAATAATCTCTTGAGCTATCTTCTCAGCAGGTGGTACAGTACCACCTGTCTTCATTATGTATAGTCAGCATCATCTCAGCAGGTGGTACAGTAACACCTGTCTTCATTATGTATAGCATCTCAGCAGGTGGTACAGTACCACCTGTCTTCATTATGTATAGCATCTCAGCAGGTGGTACAGTACCACCTGTCTTCATTATGTATAGTCAGCATCATCTCAGCAGATGGTACAGTACCACCTGTCTTCATTATGTATAGTCAGCATCATCTCAGCAGATGGTACAGTACCACCTGTCTTTGTTATGTATAGTTAGCATCATCTCAGCAGGTGGTACAGTACCACTTGTCTTCATTATGTATAGCATCTCAGCAGGTGGTACAGTACCTCCTGTCTTGTATAATATGAACATGTACAAAAAAAATGAATTTGATGTATGTATATTATGAACATGTACAAAAAAAATGAATTTGATAAACACTGTAGAAAAGAGTAATTAATAATATCTTGAGCTATCTTCTCAGCAGGTGGTACAGTAGCACCTGTCTTCATTATGTATAGTCAGCATCATCTCAGCAGGTGGTACTGTACCACCTGTCTTCATTATGTATAATATATATAAGTTATGTTCCTAGTGGTCCACTAAACAATACTGCACTAAATTGTCCCCTTGATAAATTTTGTTCATTTTTTGGCTCACTTTGTGTAGTTATAGCATGGAGAAGCCATTTAGTATGTCTTGTATAACATGGAGAAGCCATTTAGTATGTCTTGTATAACATGGAGAAGCCATTTAGTATATTTCTGTTATTAAAGAATGGAGAAGCCATTTAATATAGAGTGGACCCCCGGATTTTGTCAATAATTCATTCCAGAATGCTGTTCGAGTGCCGTTACCGAACGAATTTGTTCCCATAAGGACAAATGTAAATTAGATTAGTCTGTTTCAGACCCCCAAAAATACACTTACATAAGCACTTACAAAAATACACTTACATAATTGTTCGAGTTGGGAGCTGTACGAAATCCAGGGGTCCACTGTATTTGTTATATAGTATGGAGAAGCCATTTAATATATTTATAGCATGGAGAAGCCATTTAATATATTTATAGCATGGAGAAGCCATTTAATATATTTATAGCATGGAGAAGCCATTTAATATATTTATAGCATGGAGAAGCCATTTAATATATTTATAGCATGGAGAAGCCATTTAATATATTTATAGCATGGAGAAGCCATTTAATATATTTATAGCATGGAGAAGCCATTTAATATATTTATAGCATGGAGAAGCCATTTAATATATTTATAGCATGGAGAAGCCATTTAATATATTTATAGCATGGAGAAGCCATTTAATATGTCTTATTGTAGCATGGAGAAGCCATTTAGTATGTCTTATTGTAGTATGGAGAAGTTATTTAATATATCTTTGTTATTCTAGTGTGGAGAAGCCATTTAGTATATTTTGAATAAAATAATATTGCTAGTTTCAGTTTAGGGTTGTATGCTAATCTCCCATAAATGAGCATCGTGAAAACTCTGGTGAATAATGGAATTAGTAAAACAATTGGATAAGCCTAGATGCAGTAAATAAAGATCCCTGTGAATATAGGGGTTTGACTGTGTGTGTAATGTAATTTTTTTTTTTTTTTTTTTTCAACAAGTCGGCCGTCTCCCACCGAGGCAGGGTGACCCAAAAAGAAAGAAAATCCCCACAAAGAAAAAACTTTCATCATCATTCAACACTTTGTACTTCCCATTTCCAGGACTCAAGTCCAACTAAATCAATTAACAGGTTTCCCTGAATCCCTTCACAAAATGTTACCCTGCTCACACTCCAACAGATCGTCATGTCCCAAAAACCATTCGTCTCCATTCACTCCTATCTAACACGCTCACACATGCTTGCTGGAAGTCCAAGCCCTCGCCCACAAAACCTCCTTTACCCCTTCCTCCAACCTTTCTAGGACGACCCCTACCCCGCCTTCCTTCCCCTACAGATTTATACGCTCTCCAAGTCATTCTACTTTGATCCATTCTCTCTAAATGACCAAACCACCTCAACAACCCTCTTCAGCCCTCTGACAAATACTTTTAGTAACTCCACACCTTCTCCTAATTTCCACATTCCGAATTTTCTGCATAATATTTACACCACACATTGCCCTTAGACAGGACATCTCCACTGCCTCCAGCCTCCTCCTCGCTGCAGCATTTGCAACCCATGCTTCACACCCATATAAGAGTGTTGGTACCACTATACTTTCGTACATTCCTTCTTTGCCTCCATGGATAACGTTTTTGTCTCCACAGATACCTCAATGCACCACTCACCTTTTTCCTTCATCAATTCTGTGGTTAACCTCATCCTTCATAAACCCATCCGCTGACACGTCAACTCCCAAATATCTGAAAACATTTACTTCTTCCATAATCCCTCTCTCCAATGTGATATCCAATTTTTCTTTATTTAAATCGTTTGATACCCTCATCACCTTACTCTTATCTATGTTCACTTTTAACTTTCTACCTTTACACACTCTCCCAAACTCGTCCACTAACCTTTGCAACTTTTCTTTAGAATCTCCCATAAGCACAGTATCATCAGCAAAAAGTAACTGTGTCAACTCCCATTTTGCATTTAATTCTCCATAATTTAATCCCACCCCTCTCCCCAACACCCTAGCATTTACTTCTTTTACAACCCCATCTATAAATATATTAAACAACCATGGTGACATTACACATCCCTGTCTAAGACCTACTTTTACCGGAAGTAATCTCCCTCTCCTACACACCCTAACCTGAGCCTCACTATCCTCATAAAAACTCTTTACAGCCTTCAGTAACTTACTACCTATTCCATACACTTGCAACATTTGCCACATTGCTCCCCTATCCACTCTATCATATGCCTTTTCTAAATCCATAAATGCAATAAAAACTTCTCTACCTTTATCTAAATACTGTTCACATATATGCTTCACTGTAAACACTTGATCTACACATCCCCTACCCACTCTAAAGCCTCCTTGCTCATCTGCAATCCTACTCTCTGTCTTACCTCTAATTCTTTCAATAATAACCCTGCCATACACTTTACCTGGTATACTCAGTAAACTTATTCCCCTATAATTTTTACAGTCTCTTTTATCCCCCTTCCCTTTATATAAAGGAACTATACATGCTCTCTGCCAATCCCTAGGTACCTTCCCCTCTTTCATACATTTATTAAACAAAAATACCAACCACTCCAGCACTATATCCCCCCCTGCTTTTAACATTTCTGTCATGATTCCGTCAATTCCAGCTGCTTTACCCCCTTTCATTCTACGTAATGCCTCACGCACCTCCCCCACACTCACATCCTGCTCTTCTTCACTCCTAAACGATGTTGTACCTCCCTATCCAGTACATGAAATTATCGCCTCCCTCTTTTCATCGACATTTAAAAGTTCCTCAAAATATTCCCGCCATCTACCCAATACCTCCAGCTCCCCATCTACTAACTCCCTACTCTGTTTTTAACTGACAAATCCATTTGTTCCCTAGGCTTTCTTACCTTGTTTATCTCACTCCAAAAATTTTTCTTGTTTTCAGCAAAATTTCTTGACAGAGCCTCTCCCATTCTTTCATCCGCTCTTCTTTTGCACTCTCTCACCACTCTCTTCACCTTTCTTTTACTCTCCATATACTCTGCTCTTCTATTAACACTTCTGTTTTGTAAAAACCTCTCATAAGCTACCTTTTTCTCTTTTATCACACCCTTTATTTCTTCATTCCACCACTCACTCCTCTTTCCTCCTGCACCCACCCTCCTATAGCCACAAACTTCTGCCCCACATTCTAATACTGCATTTTAAAACTATCCCAACTCTCTTCAACCCCCACTACTCCTACTTGCACTAGCCCACCTTTCTGCCAATAGTTGCTTATATCTCACCCTAACTTCCTCCTCCTTAGTTTATACACTTTTACCTCTCTCTTACTTGCTGTTGCCATTTTCTTTTGTCCCATCTACCTTTTACTCTAACTGTAGCTACAACCAAATAATGATCTGATATATCCGTTGCCCCTCTATAAACATGTACATCCTGAAGCCTACTCATCAACCTTTTATCCACCAATACATAATCCAACAAACTACTTTCCTTATGTGCTATATCATACCTTGTATATTTATTTATCCTCTTTTCATAAAATATGTATTACTTATTACCAAACCTCTTTCTACACATAGCTCAATTAATGGTTCCCCATTTACATTTACCCCTGGCACCCCAAATTTACCTACTACTCCATCCACAACATTTTTACCCACTTTAGCATTAAGATCCCCAACCACAATTACTCTCTCACTTGGTTCAAAACTCCCCACTCACTCACTCAACATTTCCCAAAATCTCTCTCTCTCCTCTACACTTCTCTCTTCTCCAGGTGCATAAACACTTACTATAACCCACTTTTCACATCCAACCTTTATTTTACTCCACATAATCCTTGAATTTATACATTTATATTCCTTCTTTACCTGCCATAACTGATTATTCAACATTATTGCCACTCCTTCTTTAGCTCTAACTCTATTTGAAACCCCTGATCTAATCCCATTTATTTCTCCCCACTGAAGCTCTCCTACCCCCTTTAGCTTTGTCTCACTTAAAGCCAGGACATCCAGCTTCTTTTCATTCATAACATCTACAATCATCTCTTTCTTATCATTCGCACAACATCCACGCACATTCAAACATCCCACTTTGACGGTTTTCTTCTTCTTTTTAGTAAACTATACAGGAAAAGGGGTTACTAGCCCATTGTTCCCGGCATTTTAGTTGACTTTTACAACACGCATGGCTTACGGAGGAAAGATTCTTATTCCACTTCCCCATGGATACGAAAGGGAAAAGCAATAAGAACAAGAACTATTAAGATAAAATCAAAGAAAACTCAGATGAGTGTGTATACAATAAACGTGTACATGTTTGCGTAGTGTGACCTAAGTGTAAGTAGAAGTAGCAAGACGTACCTGAAATCTTGCATGTTTATGAGACAGAAAAAAGACACCAGCAATCCTACCATCATGTAAAACAGTTTCAGGTTTCTGTTTCACAGTCACCTGGCAGGATGGTAGTACCTCCCTGGGTGGTTGCTGTCTACCAACCTAATGTAAATATGTATTTGATATTAGATTTTTTAAAGGTTTACCTTGAGTGCAGTACTCTAACCCTTCAGAAGAGGAGGAGGGGGGGGTGATGCCTTGATGATGTGAAATGACTTGCTCCAAGAAATTGGAGCTACCCTTCAATTATATCAAACCAAATTACCTTCCATTTCTCAGATGCTGTATATCCATATAGGCTTAATGCTTACCAGTATAATAATAATTGGGTATTTTAGCTTATTTTCAAGAAACTCATTTTGTATCATTGTTAATCTGTTTAATTATTTTGCTTAAGAAAAAAGTGTACGAGGAAGTGTGATCATTACTTGTTTATATTTTTCTTTTCAGTTTTTTGGCAGGTCCCGGAGCCCAGGAGTGGGCAGCTTCGAACAATGTGGAAACCTGTCAGCCGGGAGACTTGATTGCTGGTAAGTTCATCTCCACCTTCATAACACAAAGTTTAGTGGCATCAGTTGATCACATAGCTACAGTATGACTAGATGTTTAATATTGACAAGGCAGGGCTATATTGGAAGTATATGCCATCAAAAACTTGCATTAGCAAGCAAGAAAAATTTGTATGTGGCTTCAAGGCAGGTAAGGATCACTTCAGCATTCTTCTCAAATACAGCAAATGATTTCAAGTGCAAACCTGGGCTAATTTACTGTGCAGAGAATTCCCATGTTTTAAAAGATCAAGCCATAACCTTTTTACCTGTTCCTTAGTGATCTAACAAGTGTGGATGATTGAGGTTCTTGTTTGTTCAGTGGTTCAAGAATTATTTTATTACTGTGCAGTGAAGATGTATAATAGCTTGCAAGAAAGAACCTTGCATTCAAGGTTCTCTTTATTCTTGATAAATCCCATTGTCTTCCTCCAATCTTACAGTATGTAGACCCCAATGTGAAGGTCAGGATTTTACCATCCTGTACTACATCTTTGATACAGCCCCTGCATTGATGAATCTTACCAGCATAAGTGCTACTACATACACAAGGCAGCTAATGGAAAAACTCATCGTAGAAATGGATAACATCTCTGAGACTGCCATACCAGAGTTCTGGCATAAATTTAATGCTGTAGATACACTTATGCACATAAGTGTGTCATGCAATGAAGTGCCTTAATGAGCCATAAATGCCGGCTGGGGTGACTTATGGTCTTCTGTGGTCAGTAAAATTTCTGGTGTCCCTCAGTAAGGAGTCAGGTTCAGGAAATTCTCTCTCTGGCAAAGACTGTGAGACATGAGGACTTAGAAGTTATTCATGAAGAAGATGTTAATAAAATGTTAGAAGAGGATGACAAAGAACTAAATGCAGAAGAATTGCTGAAGGAGTTCAACTTCCAGGAAAGAGAGTGAGTGGTAGGTAGGTAGGTAGGTGAGGAAGAATAACCAGGAGATGCACTGTTAACACTGCAGCAGTTAGGTAAACACTTCATGTTATTTATAAATTTGCAGATATTTTCACTGAAAAGAACCCTGAAACTTCCAAAAGGATTGCTTTGAAGTGGGGTCTGGAGAAGATGATGATGCTTAATAATCAGCCCTATAAAGTACTGCAGGGTAAAACAGATCAGAGATGCATTACTTGAGTACTCCATTACAACCATCAACTAGTGACAATTCTGCAACCCATATGAACACAAGAGCCAGAACCATCCATCTCAGCCCACTAGGGCCACATCAACCCTCTCCATGCACTTCCAAGTCAATAAGCCATGACAACTTAATATACAGTAAGATATTATACAATAATTGTTACCTAGTAAAAAAAAAAAAAAAAGGTGTCTGGTAAATTTGGAGGTGTGAGGAACATAACCTTATTTTCCTATATGTTCTTCACTTTGCATAGCTCTGTTTTTCACAAGGCATCAATTTTCAGGAACATGACCTGGTTCTTATGAGAGTGTTTACTGTACACACAAGTTATGTATTCTCTAAATGTGACTGAGTTTAAATTTAGAACGTTCAGTACTTGGATTAAACACAAAGCTTATTAGTGATATTTCTTCTTTCTTTCTTATTTCTTTTTCAGAGAGATCTCAGCGTATACATGAGGAAAGTCTGCGCAACATTCAAAGACTTCAAGAAGGTGGAGGTAAACGGCGAAGATATGCTTTGCCCGAAGAAGAGGAGGAAATGCAGGTTGGTGATGATAAACCGTTTGATTCTTGATAGCCAGATTGTAACAACACTTGAAGTACAGGTACACCACCGATTTTCCGGCAGCAGATGGTGCGGCACCTTTAGTCTGGACAAAATTACTAGCAGGAACTTGAAATTCCCGCGCCCACCAGACCAATTTACTGGGCAGCCAACAGATGGTGTTGAGTGTAGCAATGTTCATGTGAATTGTTTGCACTGCACTTGCTGGTGGTGATATCTTGATTTTGCTAGAGCAACATATTGCCTTTATGGAACAAGAACTAATAAATTTGCATTTGCTGCATGAAAATTACACAGGGGAAAGATCAAAACATATGAAGCAACTTTGCTTGGATGAAATGTTTAAAAAGATTGCCAAAAAGAATGTGTGTCCTGTGGCTTCAACTTCAGGTACCCTGGATGTCACCTACAGCATCAAAAATGCAAGAAGAAATAATCAGCTACAAAACAGACAGTAATCATGACAGCTCTCAACTTCCAGATTGATAAATAAATTTTGTTAAAAAATCTAGTTTAATTAATTATTTAATTTAATCAGTTATTTAATTTATATTTAACCCTTACATGTGTCCAGTGTACTAGTATGCACAGTTTTTCCTACCCACAAATCTGCCACCTGCCAATATTTTTCACCTCAGGGCAACTCTTTGGGTTTTCTTCCATCTATTCCTACATTTGGAAAAAAATTAAGGCCAGCAGGATGAACACAATGTATCATAGTTAACTCAGGTGATGACTGTATGTATGGCGTACTAGTACGCCTCACTAGCTACAGTAAACAAAGGAACCAGGAGCTGTTGTTCAACCACCCACTTCACCTACTAGCAAACAGTGTACAGATGACTTAAAGATGACTTATTCAGTCTAAATTTATTACAATTTCATGGTACTAACAGTGGAATTAAGCCACAAAGCACACTAGGTATAACACCATATATTATTGTTACTAAATTGTTGAATGTAAAAATCACTGTTGCCGATTAGTGATATTTTTTCACCAAATTCAAACACCATAAAATCATAAGATTTTATCAGATTCCATTCATTTTAGTCTTATTCAGTTTGGAAAAATGAACTCTATTGAACTGGAAGAAAAAAATTTTTTTTTTTTTTTTTTTCAAAATCTTCCTCCCCCCTCCTCCCCACACAGGAAATTTTTTTCCAGGGTGTCTCAAAGTTAAAGGGTTAATATTTATTTAATTTAAGGTTGTAGCAGTTGATGGTGCTTTAGAGACATATGGAAAGTGTATACTAATTAGTGGGTTAGAGTGTGTTAGTTTGGCAAAACGGTTAATCTGGCAAAAGTTTGGAACCAGGAGTGCTGGAAAATTGGTGGTGTACCTGTACTTGAAGACTTTAAACAGGGAAAACTTTTATTGTAATATGCTTCACACACTTAAGATTTTATCAGGTACACATCTGACACTTTCGATGATTTCCTCATTTATTTTATTTTATTAACACATCGGCCGATTCCCACCAAGGCAAGGTGGCCCGAAAAAGAAAAACTTTCGTCATCATTCACTCCATCACTGTCTTGCCAGAGGGGTGCTTTACACTACAGTTATAAAACTGCAACATTAACACCCCTCCTTCAGAGTGCAGACACTGTACTTCCCATCTCCAGGACTCGAGTCCGGCCTGCCGGTTTCCCTGAATCCCTTCATAAATGTTACTTTGCTCACACTCCAACAGCACGTCAAGTATTAAAAACCATTTGTCTCCATTCACTCCTATCAAATACGCACACGCATGCTTGCTGGAAATCCAAGCCCTCGCACACAAAACCTCTTTTACCCCTCCCTCCAACCTTTCCTAGGCCGACCCCTGCCCCGCCTTCCCTCCACTACAGATTTATACACTCTCGAGGTCATTCTGTTTCGTTCCATTCTCTCTACACGTCCGAACCACCTCAACAACCCCTCCTCAGCCCTCTGGATAATAGTTTTGGTAATCCTGCACCTCCTCCTAATTTCCAAACTCCGAATTCTCTGCATTATATTCACACCACACATTGACCTCAGACATGACATCTCCACTGCCTCCAGCCTTCTCCTCGTTGCGACATTCATCACCCATGCTTCACACCCATATAAGAGTGTTGGTATAACTATACTCTCATACATTCCCTCTTAACTTCCATGGACAAAGTTCTTTGTCTCCACAGACTCGAAGTGCACCACTCACCCTTTTCCCCTCATCAATTCTATGATTCACCTCATCCTTCATAGACCCATCTGCTGACATGTCCACTCCCAAATATCTGAATACATTCACCTCCTCCATACTCTCTCCTCCAATCTGATATCCAATCTTTCATCACCTAATCTTTTGTTATCCTCATCACCTTACTCTTTCCTATATTCACTTTCAATTTTCTTCTTTTACATACCTTACCAAATTCATCCACCAACCTCTGCAACTTCTCTTCAGAATCTCCCAAAAGCACAGTGTCATCAGCAAAAAGCAACTGTGACAACTCTCACTTTGTATTTGATTCTTTGTCTTTTAACAACACACCTCTTGCCAAGACCCTCGCATTCACTTCTCTTACAACCCCATCTATAAATATATTGAACAACCACGGTGACATCACACATCCCTGTCTAAGGCCTACTTTTACCGGGAAATAATCTCCCTCTCTCCTACACACTCTAACCTGAGCCTCACTATCCTCATAAAAGCTCTTCACTGCTTTCCGTAACCTACCTCCTATTCCATACACCTGCAACATCTGCCACATTGCCCCCCCTATCCATCCTATCATATGCCTTTTCCAAATCCATAAATGCCACAAAAACCTCTTTACCCTTATCCAAATACTGTTCACCTATATGTTTTACTGCAAACACTTGGTCTACACACCCCCTACCTTTCCTAAAGCCACCTTGTTCATCTGCTATTCTGCTCTCCATCTTACTCTTAATTCTTTCAATAATAACTCTACCATACACTTTACCTGGTATACTCAACAGACTTATTCCCCTATAATTTTTGCACTCTCTTTTGTCCCCTTTGCCTTTATACAAAGGAACAATACATGCTTTCTGCCAGTCCCTAGGTACCTTACCCTCTTCCATACATGTATTAAATAATAGCACTAACCACTCCAAAACTATATCTCTGCCTTCTTTTAACATTTCTACCTTTATCCCCATCAATCCCAGCTGCCTTACCCCCTTTCATTCTACCCACTGCCTCACGAACTTCCCCCACACTCACAACTGGCTCTTCCACTCTCCTACAAGATGTTATTCCTCCTTGCCCTATACACGAAATCACAGCTTAGTATCTTAGTATCTTGACTGGAAACCTACAAATAAAAATGATCTCACACACTTCTATTCCAGTCAAGATACTAAGACCAAAAGAGGCATCATCATCGGATTCTTCCTAAGAGCTTACCGAATTTGTAGTCCTGAGTTTCTTGACGAGGAATGTACATACATTCACCAAACCTTCACTGAGTTACATTTTCCTTCCTTTTTCATCAAAGATTGCAAGAAAAGAGCTCTTCAGATCATTAATTCTCCACGCATCAACACCACTCCAAACAAAGTCATAATTCTTCCCAACAGCCAGGTTGCATCCAACATTTCTAAAGTATTTGCACAAGCTAACACTAGAGTCGCCATCGCTTCCAGTACTTCTATTAAGGATCTAACCAAGACTAAATCCAAGCACCATGAACCAGTCAACGCAGGGGTCTACACTATACCCTGTGGAGGCTGCGACAGAATTTATGTAGGAGAAACAGCAAGGAACCTCGAAACACGCATCAATGAACACATTAATGCATGCAGAAACGATAACCTGAACAACGCCTGCGTACAACACCGAAATTCCAACAATCATCTCATGAAATTCAAAGACGCCCGACTAGTAATCAAAGAAACTAATTTCCGTAGACGCAAATGCCTTGAATCAGCACTTATCTCTGTTTCTAACACAATTAAACAAAACAAAGGCAGCTTCACCATCTCTGAAGTCTTAGCAAGAATCCTCCTGAAAACAGTAAACCCTACCATCACATAGTCTCTCCTGCTAATTCAACACAAGCACATCGTAGATGTGGAACACTCCTACAGGCCTTCGATATTTCAACCTCCAGCAGAAATATTTGTCTAACCTATTGTTATACTACCCTAGTATTTGTTTTATCACCTTTTACTCATGTGCATATTGATTGTTCTACCTTATTGTATTACTACTACTACTACTAATATCACTACTACTACCACCACTAGTATTTCACCTCACTTTGAGAGTATATATAAACCCACTATGTCCATTATCGCTTGTAACGGCTTGAGAAAGCTCCTGGAGAGCGAAACGTTGCCACAATAAAATGTCACATTAGTTGCATTTGTGTCCTTTTACTTAACATATTGTCGGTAATTCTACCAATATTATTACAGTCTTTTATCTACCAATACATAGTCCAACAAACTACTGTCATTACGCCCTACATCATATCTTGTATACTTATTTATCCTCTTTTTCTTAAAATATGTATTACCTCATTTGCAAGTTTTAATTATCCATTGTTTTTTCTGATGAGCAACCCATGAATAGTTTTGGCTATTGTCGGGTTTTCTACTAGTACATACCTATTTTTTCAGGCTTGGAGCACAACCTTTAAATTGAAAATTGACCAAAAATGAAGATTTTATTCAAATTGTACTCGGCAGCTGAATAGAGTAATACTGTATACTATATATCCAAAGTATGGTCTCTGAAATACAAAATAGCAAAAAATTTTTATGCAGACGTAATTTTGCATTATTTGCAGTTTTTAGTTATGCTGGGAACATAGCATTCCATGAATTTGTAGGGACAACCATTGTGTACCTGATACAAGCCCCACTGTAGGTCAGATCTTGTAATAATAAAGGTTTTTCTTACCTGTTTAAAGTGTCTTTAAATTACCACTTGTTGACTTATACTTACCTGAAATATTCACTCTTGTTAAGAGGACAAAGAATAATAATAATAATAATAACAGAGAGAGAGTATGGAGGAGGTGAATGCATTCAGATATTTAGGAGTGGACGTGTCAGGAGATGGGTCTATGAAGGATGAGGTGAATCATATAATTGATGAGGGGAAAAGGGTGAATGGTGCACTTCGGAGTCTGTGGAGACATAGAACTTTGTCTGTGGAAGTAAAGAGGGGAATGTATGAGACTATAGTTATACCAACACTCTTATATGGGTGTGAAGCATGGGTGATGAATGTTGCAACAAGGAGAAGGCTGGAGGCAGTGGAGATGCCATGTATGAGGGCAATGTGTGGTGTGAATATAATGCAGAGAATTCGTAGTTTGGAAATTAGGAGGAGGTGCGGGATTACCAAAACTATTATCCAGAGGGCTGAGGAGGGGTTGTTGAGGTGGTTCAGACATGTAGAGAGAATGGAACGAAACAGAATGACTTCGAGAGTGTATAAATCCGTAGTGGAGGGAAGGTGGGGTAGGGGTCAGCCTAGGAAAGGATGGAGGGAGGGGGTAAAAGAGGTTTTGTGGGCGAGGGCTTGGACTTCCAGCAAGCATGCGTGAGCGTATTTGATAGGAGTGAATGGAGACAAATGGTTTTTAATACTTGACGTGCTGTTGGAGTGGAAGCAAAGTAACATTTATGAAGGGATTCAGGAAAACCAGCAGGCCGGACTTGAGTCCTGGAGATGGGAAGTACAATGTCTGCACTCTGAAGGAGGGGTGTAATGTTGCAGTTTTATAACTGTAGTGTAAAGCACCCCTCTGGCAAGACAGTGATGGAGTGAATGATGATGAAAGTAAGCCACCCTGCCTTGGTGGGAATCGGCCAATGTGTTAATAAAAAAAAATAATAAGAGTGTATAATAAATTCATGATATTAAATACTGTCTATAGTGTAGATAATATTTCAGGGTGGACTTCTAGACACTGTTGGTGCTGTGTGTGTTGATGGTTCTGGCTACGTTGCTAGTGCTGTGTCCAGTGGTGGTCTTCTTCTCAAGCATACAGGAAGAGTTGGACAAGCTGCAGTGTATGGTTGTGGCTGTTGGGCCGAGAACAATTGTGATGGTACGTGTAACTCCAGAATTCTACACAGTGGTGCTGAACTGTTGGAATTGTGGGGGCAGAATTTCAACTGGATTGAGACTCATCTGGTAGATATTTCATGGGGTTAGGAGTTGTTTTTTTATTTTTATGATTACTGTATTGTTCATTTGAACTCTTTGAGTATTTTCATGCCATACATCAGTGTGTATCATCAAAAAAAATAGAGAAAAACAAATCACAAAATAATTTTAATTTAAAATGCCTTTCTTGACAAAATTGTACCAAACGAATACATACTCACCATATACAGTGGTACCTCGAGTTACGATGGTCCCCAAAATCGCCCTTTTATGTAAGTTTATTTTTTTAAATGCTTTTGTAAGTATATTTTTGGGGGTGTAAAAGGACTAGTCTATTTTACATTATTCCTTATGGGGATAAATTTGTTTGGTAATGGCACTTGAACAGCATTCTCGAATGAAAAAATATCGTAACTCGAGGTACAGTAGGGCCCCGCTTTTCGGCGTTTCGTCTTTCGGCGTTCCGTTCATACGGCGAGTTCAAATTATGACCAAAACTTTTGTATACAGCGAGCGTCTTTCAGATACGGCGCGTGCCACCCGGTTTGTTTACATTTTCCGTGAGCACATCTTTCTGTTATGTAATAATCACTCTTGGGCACATTAAATGTCTTATTTTACGTTAATATAGACATTTTCATTAATCCATCTATGATTTTTTCTTCAAAATTATATAAGAAACATGCTACATAGCATATAAACATGCTGTTTATATGCTTTGGTGTTGCCGGGCCGAAGGAAAACATTACGTAATATTAATAATATAGGTAGTAGGTTGGTAGACAGCAACCACCCAGGGAGGTACTACCGTCCTGCCAGGTGACTGTGAAACAGAAACCTGAAACTGTTTTACATGATGGTAGGATTGCTGGTGTCTTTTTTCTGTCTCATAAACACGCTGGATAACAGGTATATCTAGCTACTTCTACTTACACTTTAGGTCACACTACACTGGCATACACATGCATATATATACATACACACATCTAGGTTTTTCTTCTTTTTCTTAATAGCTCTTGTTCTTTTTATTTTCTCTATTGTCCATGGGGAAGTGGAAAAGAATCTTTCCTCCGTAAGCCATGCGTGTCGTATGAGGCGACTAAGATGCCGGGAGCAATGGGCTAGTAACCCCTTCTCCTGTACAAATCTACTAAAAACGAGAAGAAGAAAAACTTTATAAAATTGGGGTGTCTGAATGTGCGTGGATGTAGTGCGGATGATAAGAAAGAGATGATTGCCGATGTTATGAATGAAAAGAAGTTGGATGTCCTGGCCCTAAGCGAAACAAAGCTGAAGGGGGTAGGCGAGTTTCAGTGGGGAGAAATAAATGGGATTAAGTCAGGAGTATCTGAGAGAGTTAGAGCTAAGGAAGGGGTAGCAATAATGTTGAAGGATCAGTTATGGAAGGAAAAGAGGGAATATAAATGTGTAAATTCAAGGATTATGTGGATTAAAATAAGGGTCGGATGCGAAAAGTGGGTCATAATAAGCGTGTATGCACCTGGAGAAGAGAGGAGTGTAGAGGAGAGAGAGATTTTGGGAGATGTTAAGCGAATGTATAGGAACTTTTGAACCAAATGAGAGAGTAATTGTGGTAGGGGACCTAAATGCTAAAGTGGGAGAAACATGCAGAGAGGGTGTAGTAGGTAAGTTTGGGGTGCCAGGTGTAAATGATAATGGGAGCCCTTTGATTGAACTTTGTATAGAAAGGGGTTTAGTTATAGGTAATACATATTTTAAGAAAAAGAGGATAAATAAGTATACAAGATATGATGTAGGGCGTAATGACAGTAGTTTGTTGGACTATGTATTGGTAGATAAAAGACTGTTGAGTAGACTTCAGGATGTACATGTTTATAGAGGGGCTACAGATATATCAGATCACTTTTTAGTTATAGCTACAGTGGGAGTAAAAGGTAGATGGGATACAAGGAAAATAGAATCAGTAAGTAAAAGAGAGGTGAAGGTTTATAAACTAAAAGAGGAGGCAGTTAGGGTAAGATATAAACAACTATTGGAGGATAGATGGGCTAGTGAGAGTGTAGGCAATGGGGTCGAAAATGTATGGGGTAGATTTAAAAATGTAGTGTTAGAGTGTTCAGCAGAAGTTTGTGGTTACAGGCGAGTGGGTGCGGGAGGGAAGAGGAGCGATTGGTGGAATGATGATGTAAAGAGAGTAGTAAGGGAGAAAAAGTTAGCATATGAGAGGTTTTTACAAAGTAGAAGTGATGCAAGGAGGGAAGAGTATATGGAGAGAAAAGAGAGGTTAAAAGAGTGGTGAAGCAATGTAAAAAGAGAGCAGATGAGAGAGTGGGTGAGATGTTATCAGCAAATTTTGTTGAAAATAAGAAAAAGTTTTGGAATGAGATTAATAAGTTGAGGAAGCCTAGAGAACAAATGGATTTGACAGTTAAAAATAGGAGAGGAGAGTTATTAAATGGAGAGTTAAGGTATCGGGAAGATGGAGAGAATATTTTGAGGATTTGTTAAATGTTGATGAAGACAGGGAAGCTGTGATTTCGTGTGTAGGGCAAGGAGGAATAACATCTTGTAGGAGTGTGGAAGAGCCAGTTGTGGGTGTAGGGAAGTTCGTGAGGCAGTGGGTAGAATGAAAGGGGTAAGGCAGCTGGGATTGATGGGATAAAGATAGAAATGTTAAAAGCAGGTGGGGATATAATTTTGGAGTGGTTGGTGCTATTATTTAATAAATGTATGGAAGAGGGTAAGGTACCTAGGGATTGGCAGAGAGCGTGTATTGTTCCTTTGTATAAAGGCAAAGGGGACAAAAGAGAGTGCAAAAATTATAGGGGAATAAGTCTGTTGAGTGTACCTGGTAAAGTGTATGGTAGAGTTATTATTGAAAGAATTAAGAGTAAAACAGAAAGCAGGATAGCAGATGAACAAGGGGCTTTAGGAAAGGTAGGGGTGTGTAGACCAAGTGTTTACAGTGAAACATATAGGTGAACAGTATTTGGATAAGGGTAAAGATGTTTTTGTGGCATTTATGGATTTGGAAAAGGCGTATGATAGGGTAGATAGGGGGCAATGTGGCAGATGTTGCAGGTGTATGGAATAGGAGGAAGGTTACTGAAAGCAGTGAAGAGTTTTTATGAGGATAGTGAGGCTCAGGTTAGAGTGTGTAGGAGGGAAGGGACTATTTCCCAGTAAAAGTGGGCCTTAGACAAGGATGTGTGATGTCACCGTGGTTGTTCAATATATTTATAGATGGGGTTGTAAGAGAAGTGAATGCGAGGGTCTTGGCAAGAGGTGTTGGGCTAAAAGATAAAGAAGCAAATACAAAGTGGGAGTTGTCACAGTTGCTTTTGCTGATGACACTGTGCTTTTGGGAGATTCTGAAGAGAAGCTGCAGAGGTTGGTGGATGAATTTGGTAGGGTGTGTAAAAGAAGAAAATTGAAAGTGAATATAGGAAAGAGTAAGGTGATGAGGATAACAAAAAGAATAGGTGACGAAAGATTGGATATCAGATTGGAGGGAGAGAGTATGGAGGAGGTGAATGTATTCAGATATTTGGGAGTGGATATGTCGGCGGATGGGTCTATGAAGGATGAGGTGAATCATAGAATTGATGAGGGAAAAGGGTGAGTGGAGCACTTCGGAGTCTGTGGAGACAAAGAACCTTGTCCATGGAAGTAAAGAGGGGAATGTATGAGAGTATAGTTATACCAACGCTCTTATATGGGTGTGAAGCATGGGTGATGAATGTTGCAACGAGGAGAAGGCTGGAGGCAGTGGAGATGTCATGTCTGAGGTCAATGTGTGGTGTGAATATAATGCAGAGAATTCGGAGTTTGGAAATTAGGAGGAGGTGCGGGATTACCAAAACGATTGTTCAGAGAGCTGAGGAGGGGTTGTTGAGGTGGTTTGGACATGTAGAGAGAATGGAACGAGACAGAGTGACTTCGAGAGTGTATAAATCTGTAGTGGAGGGAAGGCGGGGTAGGGGTCGGCCTAGGAAAGGTTGGAGGGAGGGGTAAAGGAAGTTTTGTGTGCGAGGGGCTTGGATTTCCAGCAAGCATGTGTGAGCGTATTTGATAGGAGTGAATGGAGGCATATGGTTTTTAATACTTGACGTGCTGTTGGAGTGTGAGCAAAGTAACATTTATGAAGGGATTCAGGGAAACCGGCAGGCCGGACTTGAGTTCTGGAGATGGGAAGTACAGTGCCGGCACTCTGAAGGAGGGGTGTTAATGTTGCAGTTTTATAACTGTAGTGTAAAGCACCCTTCTGGCAAGACAGTGATGGAGTGAATGATGATGAAAGTTTTTCTTTTTCGGGCCACCCTGCCTTGGTGGGAATCGGCCGATGTGTTAATAAAAAAATAAAAAAATAATAATAATCACTCTTGGGCACATTAAATGTCTTATTTTACGTTAATATAGACATTTTCATTAATTCATCTATGATATTTTCTTCAAAATAATTTAAAAAATGCGTTACATAGCATATAAACATGATACATACACCCACAGAATAAAAATTGACAATTATGATATTTGTTTACCAAGCGACTTTGTAGAAGTCAGAAGAATTACGTTTTCTCTAGTCAAACATTGAGGGATAACTGTAGAAAAATATTCCTTTCATATGCCTTCACTCTATATATAGTTATTCACGACCCTTGTGGGTTTAGCACTTATTTTTTATTATGATAATAATAATGGTAATACTATCATTAACTCTAAAAATAGTGTGTTGCATGAGAATGGGAGTGTTGCTGTTTGTTTATTTTGTACTAACTTGTACACAATGTAAGAGTATTTGTATTGTGAGGTAATTATTATTATAATAAAAAAATTATTTTGAGGTAAAAGTCTTACAAACGTATGTGAATGAACTAAAAGTGGACACGTATTAATCGCATTCATTTCGCCTGACCGAGTGATCACCCACTACCTGTTCAGTTTGTTTTTTTACCTTCTCTGAACTCTGTATCTCGTTCTCTCTCTCGTTTACTCTTTCGTTTACTAGTTGGCTCTCATTGACTATGGCGTCTAAGCTTAGTTGTGATAAAAAGAGGAGTCGTAAGCCTCTTACTTTAAGTGCCAAGTTAGAAATGATTAAACTCAGTGAACTGACTTTTTTGGGTTATCCTAGGTTGTCTACGCATATTTGCTATGTATGATAATCTATGTAACTGTATTTGTGTATACCTGAATGAACTTACTAACAACGTATATGTTGATCGCTGAGATAGCCATCAAATACAGTTACATATAGCAGCATATGTGTAGAGAACCCAGGATAACCCAAGAGTGTACTCACCTAATTGTGGTTGCAGGGGTCGAGACTCAGCTCCTGGCCCCGCCTCTTCACTGACCGCTACTAGGTCCTCTCTCTCCCTGCTCCATGATCTTTATCATACCTCGTCTTAAAGCTATGTATGGTTCCTGCCTCCACTACATCACTTGCCAGACTATTACACTTCCTGACTACTCTATGGCTGAAGAAATGCTTCCTAACATCCCTTTGACTCATCTGAGTCTTCAACTAACACTCTTGCTAGGAGCTAATGCTGCTGGGGATTGCAAGTTAAAACCTATGATAATTTATCACTCAGAGAATCCTAGGGCCCTAAAGAACTATGCAAAAGGTAGCCTCCCTGTTTATTATAAATCCAATTCAAAAGCTTGGATAACTACTGATCTTTTCATAAATTGGTTCACAGACTATTTTAAGCCAATGTTAATACTTTAAGGTAAGTAATAAGTGTACTCTGTGTGTATCTTACTTTTTATTGTGTTTTTTAATGCCTAGTGCTATTGCTAACTTAATATAAGTTAATGTAAGCTTGTTGTCTGGCATTTATATGCATTTAGAAGTGGAAAAAAATGGCGTTCTGCTTTTCGGCGATGTCTGCTTTAAGGCACTAGCCTGGAACCTAACCTGCCATATAAGTGGGGCCCTACTGTACCACTGTAATTTAACAATTACAGTGGAACCTCAATTTTCGTATGCCCTAGTTTTATATAAAACTACAGTTATTCTCTATAAAATGTATTTTTGGGTGTCTGGAATGGATTAATTGGATTTACATTATTTCTTATGGGAAATATTAACAAAAAATACATTTTATAGAGAATAACTATAGTTTTACATACAAACTAGGGCATACAAAAACCAAGGTTCCACTGTAACTCATAAGTTGATGATTGTCCATCCTGGACCATCATCGAGTGATAAGTTAACCCTTTCAGGGTGGAGACCCCTGATCTCAAACTTGCTCTCAGGGTTGAAGAATTTAAAAAAATTGTTTCATCTTATGAAATGATGGAGAATCTTTTTCCGAATGTAATGAAACCAAAAGTAAGAAATTTGATGGAAAACTTATGGAATTATGCTCTTGCAAAGTTAGCAGGCTCGATGATATTTAAGCATCGGCGATTTCCGCCACTTTGTGCCCTATTTTTGGCCAGTTCCATTATTCCAGTCTATTAAACTCATAGCTATTTTGCTAGTATTCCTTCTTATCAATTGAGTACAAGAAATTGCCCATTTACTTTTTTCAACTACCCAGTAAAGTGTTCAGAAATTGGTAATTTGGCCAATTTCACACAAAATAAAAAATTGCCAATTTCAAAACAGGGTCCAGAATAAACATTGTAGACATTCCTGGCACTAAAACAACATTTCCTCTGTTCCTTAGTCATGTCTCCAAGCCACTCTTATATTACGGTTGCTTTTCATTTTGAATTTTTATTCGCACAAAAAAAATAGAAAATTTACTGTTATGCACACTACTGCATTATTGTAATAATTGTATAAATAATATCAGTGCATTCCTAAATGTGTATTAGACAGGCAAGCTGGGTGTGTATTGGACAAGTGATGTCATTTGTGTACACTTTGAATATCAGAAAAAGTCGAACATTTTCACTACTTTTGAGCTCAATTTCAATCTACTTTGTCCAAAAACCAATCACAATCATTTCTATTTCTGTAATATATCTTCCATTTTATTAAATGAGACCAAGAAACCAAGAATACAACCATAAAAACCATTCGAAAATGCACCACAAAGTCACTGTTTTAAACCAAAAACATAGTCGCCATTTTTTTTTCTCATGCACTGCATGCTGAAGGATTTTTTTTATATGGTGCACACTTACTGCATAGACCCATTCTCTCATATCTAGGCAAAGATTTACTGCTCAGTTTATTTGAGTGAGCTGAGATCATGGTGTTGAACTACATGACTGTCACTGGCTTCAAAGCTGTTATATAACCAGACCAACACTGAAAAGGTTAAAGAGAAAATGGGACAGAGCCAGAAGACAGATAAAGTTAAGAGGTAAATGAGAAGAAAGCCATAAACAAAAAGTTCAAATACAGTAATAATAATAGTAATAATGTTCTATGCTCATAATTCCTTTGAAGATAAAAGATTTTGATGCTGGAAAACATGCAGAGATCATTTACTTTCTGTATAGGACTAATTAAGCATCCAGAGTACTGGAAATGACTCTTATGTTTATACTACTGTAATGTACTTGTTGGAACAGAAAGGAGAAAGATGCCAGATGATATACGTACAGTGGAACCTCGGCTTACGAACGCCCCACCATGTGAACTTTTCAGGATAGGAACTGTCGTTCGGTCAGTTTTTTGCTCCTGGATACGAACGAAATTTCAGGATGCGTACTTCCCCCTCAAGGAAGGTTCCTTAAATAAATAAATAAATAAAATATTTATTTCTTTGCAAAGGTTACAATGTGTGTTTACATATCATAATATGGTTGGAGCAAAGAAAGCTACTTTCATAATAATAATAATAAAAAGAATAATATAATAATAAGAAGAATAATATAATAATAAGAAGAATAATATAATAATAAGAAGAATAATATAATAATAATATAATACATATAATATTAATGTACTATAATAATAATTATAATAATAGACGGCTTCAAAAGGCTGTCACTAAATGGCAGTGAATACCACAACAATGTGGGAGCGGTTATGGCCGCCTCCACTTGTCACATAATGACATATTTTATTCATTCTAGAGTATATATCAGGTTTCTATGTCATTTATACAGTGGTACCTCGACTAACGAACTTAATCCGTTCCAGGAGCTAGTTCTTAACACGAAAAATTCATAATTCGAAACCTTATTTCCCATAAGAAATAATGTAAATACAATTAATCCGTTCCACCCAAAAATATTCACAAAAAAATACATGTTAATTATAGTTCTACATACACAAAACATTATTAACACTAAATACTACTACTAATACTAAATAATAAAAAACAGATTAATAAATAACATTTACTTACCTTTATTGAAGAGAGTTGCAGGCATCTGGAAGATAGGGAGGACGACAGGGAGAGTGTGTTAGTGTTTGGAAGGGGAATCCCCCTCCAAAATGACTTCAGGTAACAAGTCCTTATCTGGGGTTACTTCCCTTCTTTTTCTTTTAATGCCACTAGGACCAGCTTGAGAGTCACTGGATCCCTGCCTCGAGAAATAACTGTCCACAGTCCTCTGTTTCTGGCGACTCTAATATTTTCCTGAAGTGCAACATGGCTCTGTCACTGAAGTGATTGCACAGATGGCTCATTTCAGCTTGCTCAGGGTGGTGTTTTTCAACAAAACTTTGCACATCATTCCACTTGGAACAAATTTCCTTAATCCGTGAAGAAGGCACCTCCTTCACTCTCTCTTCCTCCTCCTGTGAAGCAATAACCTCAGCTCTGGTCTGATGGTGTTCCAGTTCCAGCTCTTGCAGCTCTTCAGGTGTTACCTCTACCCTGTGCTCCTCCACCAACTCTTCCACATCCTCACCACTCACCTCCAACCCCAGGCTGTTCCCCAATGCCACAATATCTTCCACAACAGGCACAGGGTCGTCAGGGTCAGCCTCAAATCCTTCAAAATCCCTCTTTTCAACACAATCCAGCCACAGTGGTCTCCAAGCAGAGTTCAAAGTCCTGGAAGTCACTCCCTCCCAAGCCTTACCTATAAGGCCTATGCAATGCACGATATTGAAGTGATCTTTCCAGAACTGTCTTAGGGTCAATGCAGTGTCTGAGGTCACATCAAAGCACTTCTGAAACACTGCTTTGGTGTACAGTTTCTTGAAGTTTGCAATGACCTGCTGGTCCATGGGCTGGATGAGAGGCGTGGTGTTAGGAGGCAAGAACTTCATGCTGATGAAATTGAAGTTGTCAGACAAACACTCTTCCAAGTTGTGAGGATGAGCAGGAGCATTGTCCAGTACCAGGAGGCACTAGAGTGGCAATTTCTTTTCCAGGAGGTATTTCTTCACGCTAGGGCCAAACACTCCAGTCAACCATTCCATGTAAAAGTCCTTAGTGACCCATGCATTAGTGTTAGCCTTCCAATGCACACACAAATTATTCCTGTTAACATTGTGTTTCTTGAAGGCTCTGGGATTTTCTGTGTGATACACCAGTAAAGGCTTCACTTTAAAATCATCACTGGCATTGGCACACATCATAAGAGTTAGCCTGTCTTTCATAGGCTTGTGTCCTGGCAGTGACTTTTCCTCCTGAGTAATGAAGGTCCTGTTGGGCATTTTCTTCCAAAACAGGCCTGTTTCATCACAATTAAACACTTGTTGGGGGAGAAATTCTTCAGCCTCTACGAACCCCTTAAATTCACTCACAAACTTTTCAGCTTCACGTTTGTCTGAGCTGGCTGCCTCACCATGTCTCACAACACTGTGTATGCCACTACGTTTCTTAAACCTCTCAAACCAGCCTCTGCTGGCTTTAAAATCACTCTCCTCACCACTGGTTCCAGGCATTGTCTTGACAAGATCTGTGTGCAGCTTCCTTGTATTTTCACATATTATCGCCGTGGAAATACTATCACCTGCTATCTGTTTATTGTTTATCCACACCATCAACAACTTCTCAACCTCATCCACTGTTTTCGATCTATTTTTCGTTAACATATCAACCCTTTTGCAACATTAGCTTCCTTGATCTCATTTCTCTTTCCCAGGATAGTGGCGATAGTAGATTTGTTTTTGTTGTACATCCTGGCAAGCTCACTCAGACGTACGCCACTCTCATATTTTTCAACAATCTCTTTCTTCAGTTCGATGGTGGTCCTCACTCTCTTTACCACAGGGGTGCCACTAGGAAGCTTCTTTGGACCCATGGTGACTTATTTCACAGTGACAATCACTGAACCACCAATGAACACAACAAAAGTATTGTGAATGTTTGAAAGAGCGCGCTGGGTAATGTTCTATCAAGTGTAAACAACGCTTGACTGGCGTCCTGTCCACCTCCCCACGCTTGCGTGGGGCAGGCGGACAGGTCTGGTACGGTTTGCTACACGAGTAAATGTTTGCTACACGAGAAAAATATTTTGCGAAAAAAGTGTTCGTTACACGATTTGTTCGTTATATGGAGCGTTCGTTAGTCGGGGTTCCACTGTATTGTTTATTATGTCATATTAGATCAATTTTGATAGATAAATAAGCCATAGAGTTGATATTAGCGTTATATTGAAGTGTATTTTTCCTGCCTCTGAGAGTAGGAATTCTGCCGGAACGGATTAATGGCTTTTCAGTTAATTTAAATGAGGAAAATTGACTCGGCATACGAACAAGGTCACGAAACGGATTAAGTTCGTAAGCCGAGGTTCCACTGTATATTGTAATAATAATAATCGCAAAAATGTGGCCAACTCGTATGGGTCACAAGGTACCTAAAGGCTGAGGGTGGTAGTTCAGCAGATGAACTTATGGGTCAACAAGGAAAGTTAGATTTGACATAATAAATCCGGTGTTACCAAGAAATCATAGTGTGTCTGTAATGAAAGTAGAGTTTTCCAAAAGAAGAGCAACCCAGGCGCACAAAAAATGGATTGAAACTGAATCCTACGTGCTTGTTGGTAAATGGAACAATTAAGCAAAAGGTCTTTGACTTGATAAAGTTTGACAAGTTGCATAAAGAGGTGATGGGCACCTCTCCATTTGTTATCTATGTGCCAATCTTGTATGGCAATGACACACATGTGCAAGGACTGTTTCCCAAGTGTATGATTGGTGAAAGAAAAATTCAAGAACTCAGCTGTGGTTTAATTAAGAACTTTTTGTCAGTTAACTTAGACCAACGATTTTGAAATTGATCCTGCATGCTCCTACACAAAACTGGAAAATAGTTGAAATAAATTACTGTACAGTGGTCCCTCGGTTTTCGTGCATCTCCAAACTCAAACATTTATGTAAGTGTATTTTCGTAAGTGCTGTTGCAAGTGTATTTTTGGGGGTCTGAAATAGACTAACCTACGTGACATTATTTCTTAAGGAAGTAAATTCGTTCGGTAATGGCACTTGAGCAGCATTCTGGAACGAATTTTCGGCGAAAACCGAGGGACCACTGTATATCTCTGCTAGAGATGGGCAGGTCTTGGGCTATGGAATGTGCAGAAGAGTCTGCAAGTTGGTTGCCCTGGACACCAGCAGGACCAGGGACTTCGCTAAAGATGATATCATTGTTTGCTGAAGACATGACACAGCCAGTGTTGAATGGGATGGATAATGGGATTCCAGAAGTCAGAAGCCTACGCAGTTTGTAATGCACTTAGAGGGTCAGAGACCACAACAAAAGAGGAAATAGGACGAGAAGCAATGTGAATTATGGCTTTAAAAGGGTCCGATAAAGAATAAAGACAATGAAAAGCATCAGTTTACTGTCATGAAGGTCTTGACAACAAACCAAATAGCTGAGAGAGTGAGTATCCTCATGGTCTGGTAATGAAGGAACATTGCATTTTATGTAAAGGCTTTTGACTGGGGTTAATTAAAAGGCACCAAGACATAGACTTAATCCTTGATGATGGATGGCATCAGGTTTGGTGAGAATTACTTTAAAAGCAAAGGGATACACCTGATCCCATAATAAAGTTTAAACAAAACCAAGACAGTATGGAGAAGAACTTACCTCTCAGTCCTCAAATAAAGTGACAATTTTTTTTAGTAAATTGAACTTTTTAAAACATGTTGCTTTTAGAGCCTTTATGTGAAATTTCTTCTATATTCTACAGTCAAAGTGGAGACCCAAAAATTTAATTAACAGTTTGGTAGACTGGGATAAGAGAATCATAGAGGGACAGTACAAAATGGGGAATAACAGTTTGGGAGACTGGGATAAGAGAACCATAGAGGGACAGTACAAAAAGGGGAATAACAGTTTGGCAGACTGGGATAAGAGAACCATAGAGGGACAGTACAAAAAGGGGAATAACAGTTTGGTAGACTGGGATAAGAGAACCATAGAAGGACAGTACAAAAAGGGGAATAAGTTTGGTAGACTGGGATAAGAGAACCATAGAGGGACAGTACAAAAAGGGGGATAACCGAGTGTCAAGTAAATATAGTAGAGTTCACCTCAGTTGCTGAGAATTTGAAACCATGTGCAAATCCCATTTGCATTATGTAGATAGGCAGACCAGATAGTACATACACTACTGTGCTGCCTATGGAAAATTCTTAAGGGTGAAGCTCCTAATGTACATACTGCCATAGTTTACCACAGTGAGAGATATGTTAAAGCATGTAAAAGAAACTCGGTGAAAACACTGTGTCAACATCCTGGCAACACTGCTCATCAAACTTCTACTAGCAGATATAAGAAATATTGCTGAAATAAAAGTAGAAAGCTTCAAGAGGAAATAAGACCAGTTCCTGTAGAAAGTGAAAAGTTGTGATGACTCTATAGCCCTATTAACTCATTAACTCCAGGCAGAAACAGCCTTACTGATTAGGCATTGAACACACAAGTGTGGCAACAAGGGTGAAAGAACTCACAAAACTAGTTACAGCTGTCATAAGGTTATTCTTAGGGTTATTGCATATGAACAAATTCCGAAATATATTACACATCTTTTTATTTCCTTGGGCTTATTTTTTATAGGTTATACAATGTAATAATCATTCTTAGGACTGACTTTAAAGTAAAGGATATGGATTTGTTTTTTTGTTTTTGTTTTTTTTATTAACACATTGGCCGATTCCCACCAAGGTAGGGTGGCCCGAAAAAGAAAAACTTTCATCATTCACTCCATCACTGTCTTGCCAGAGGGGTGCTTTACACTACAGTTATAAAGCTGCAACATTAACACCCCTCTTTCAGAGTGCAGACACTGTACTTCCCATCTCCAGGACTCAAGTCCGGCCTGCCAGTTTCCCTGAATCCCTTCATAAATGTTACTTTGCTCACACTCCAACAGCATGTCAAGTATTAAAAACCACTTGTCTCCATTCACTCCTATGGATTTGTACTATTTACTAAACAGATACATAACACTATTGTCTCTTGTGGGGGAAATCTGCATGAGATTGTAAGTTTATAAGGAGATAGTAGAATACAGTGGTACCTCGACTTACGATATTTTTTCATTCCAGAATGCTGTTCAAGTGCCATTACCAAACGAATTTATCTCCTTAAGAAATGTTGTAAAATAGACTAGTCCTTTTAGACCCCCAAAATTACACTTACAAAAGCATTTAAAAAAATAAACTTACATAAAAGGGTGAGTTTGGGGACCATCGTAAGTCGAGGTACCACTGTATGTGGTTTAGTTGGCTTGAAATATATACATTATTATTACTGTACAGTGTTATGGAAAGCCATGAGTACTGATATTACAGTACAGTGTTATTGAAAGCTTTGAGTACTGTATATTACTGTACAATGTTATTAGAAAGTTGAGTACTTTATACATATTGTAAATTAAAGTGCTCACTGTAGACAGCTTAATTTTATGTAATTTAGAATTTATTTTTAAAGACTTAAATTTTTTTATTTTAATGTTTTTGTTATAGCGATTCATAAGAGGTAAGGTAATATTTTCACATCATACGGGTTCGCTAACGGTTAATGTGGATTGCTTTGTGCCAGGCAGCGGTGTAAGTGTAGGAGTTAGCACAACGGGATGCGGGGAGCACCTCATACGCACTATGTTCGCCAGACTGTGTGCTCGCGCTGCTATTGCACCAGAACTGGGAACTAATATCACTCATGCTGTCACTACACACTTCCTGGGTAAGATCTCTCATTACTCTTAGTAAATTTGCAAAGATTGTGTTAGCAGACTTAATTATTGGCATTCTGTATCATGTATGTATATCAAGGAGGGGTCCCTTCATTCAAATAATTGGAGCTATTCTTCACTTCTTGCACCATATCTTGCTTCCCATTTCCCAAGTAGATGCTCCTCAATTTATGATGGAGTTACATTCCAGTGAACCCATTGTAAGTTGAAAATATTGAAATATGAATGTTGAATATTGAAAGTATTGAATATAAGTATATGATAAATAAGTAAGTAAATAACTAATGTCACTGAATAAGTAGATAAACAAATAATTACTGTAACACATGGTACCGTAAAGTTGAAATATTGTGTCAGACCATTGTTAAGTGAGGAGCATCTGTACTGTTTGATCCGTGGGTTTACCTCTTCCACATAAATATAATAAATAAGATTGGTAGTACAGTGGTTAA
The DNA here is from genome assembly GCA_009830355.1 of Cherax destructor. Lineage (NCBI taxonomy): Eukaryota > Metazoa > Arthropoda > Malacostraca > Decapoda > Parastacidae > Cherax > Cherax destructor. The sequence goes on along the minus strand of WNWK01010291.1, from coordinate 42,097 downwards.
ACACAATAAACACTCAGTTTAATGGTCTTTGAAAAAATGGGACAAAATGCATTGCGTCAATTGAGTTGGAATTAATTTTTTTCAACGAACTGGCCATATTCCCATAGCCCCTTGCTCCTGGCATTTTAGTCACCTCTTACGACACATGGCTTATGGAGGAAGGATTCTTTTCCACTTCCCATGGCGTTGGAACTAAATAGTGGAGAAAACTTGTTTGTTAATAAACATTGTTTCTTATTATAATCACTACAAATCAATGTCATGTGTATCCATCACAGTTTAATGTAGCAGCCACCTGCTTGCCACTATTACGCTGGTAAATTGAGTGTTTATTGTTTCTCCATCCTAAAAATACTACTATGTAGTCAAACTATTTCATTAGTGACTACTTGGAGAGACTTTGTAGATTTTCTATGATTACAAGTTCTCATCAGTAATGTACGTACTGGCATTTTAAATCTGCTTTTAATAGTAACAGGAGTAACTACAAATAAACATTAGTATCCAGTCTGAAATTTATCATACTTCTGTTCACTTCTAGAAAGTTTCTGAATAAATGATGGTAAATATGTTTCCTTGTTTGGGTTTCCCTTCCCTGGTGGCAAATGGTTCTTGTGGCCAACAAATGTATTGTAATATAAATTTCCAATGATGTAGTACGAGTAGAAATATTCTCTTAGTTATTTGATACCTTACCTTATATACACTATGTAATATTTTAATACGTGTACTTTAACAGAATGATGCATAATAATTCTTTTTGCTATTAAGAGAATTTCTCACATTGCTTGGAGAAACTGGAAGCAAACCTCACAGAATAATGTGCTTTGCAGAGTCTGACTTTTTAGAGGGTGTTCATCCAAGAATGGCCGGTGCACTTATCTTGCGTCATGACCCACAAGGAGGTATAAGTGACCTCTACTGGCTCCACACTACTCGCACGATGGGAGTTTGTTACATGACCACCAGTGACCGCAGACCACAGGTCAGTCACATTACTATACCATATTTAATTTCTGATTACAAAATTAGTGTATTTTAATAGAAAGTATTCTTGTATTAATTTTGGGTTCTGAGGCTACCAGTTTGCCTATTTTTTTTTTTACAGTTTTATTAAAGTGGATTTTTTACTAAATCATAATAAAAAAAATTCTTAAAGGATTGTGAAGAATTTTAACCCTTAAACGGTCCACATGTATATTTACGCTAGCTCGCCCAGTGCCCCGAATCTTTTGATTTTTTTTTTTTATATAGAAATAAAGAGCACATTTTTTTAAGTGTTATAGGATAAAAAAAAAAGAATTTGGGTCAGTAGTTACCGAGATATGAGGCAGAGAAGTTGGCACTAGATGCTCACCTGACAGCAACAGGAGTCCTGCCGCTTGCAGAATCGTTGCTGATATACCATTTTTTTTTTTTCACTTTTTTATTATTTTATATAATTTTTATGTTCTCATAATCATATTTTATAGTAGTTCTTGTGATTTCATAGCCAATCTGAGTTCTGACACTAATATTAGGTACTGAAATTGTACTCAAATAATAATAATAATGATAGTGCATAAAAATAATAATAATAATAATGATAGTGAATAATAATGATAATAATAATAATGATAGTGAATAATAATGATAATAATAACAATGATAGTGAATAATAATAATAATAGTGAATAATAATGATAATAATAACAATGATAGTGAATAATAATAATAATAATAATAATAATGATAGTGAATAATAATAATAGTGAATAATAATAATAATAATAATAAAAGTTCCCTTGAAGCATTGTAAGATTTGTGTTGCTGCCTTATCTCATCTGATCTCCACTAATGATGACTGGTGACATTTCACTAGGGGTGAGCCGTAGTCTTATCTCTTCTTATCAGTCCAGTAATTACAGTGATGACATTTGACGAGCTTACACTGCTTCCCTTTATTTGTTACACAAACCTGTCTGTCTGTCTGTCTGTGTGTCTGCCTGTGTGTCGTCTCCTTTCTGTCTGCATGTCTCAGAGAGTAGCTCATGAACCAACTGGTATTACGCAGATCACAAGCACAGTACAGTGGATCCCCGGTGTTCATCCATTTTTCGTAACAGAATGCTGTTCAAGTGCCATTTCTAACCGAATTTATTCCCTTAAGAAATAATGTAAAGTAGACTAGTCCTTTTAGACCCCCAAAACTACACTTATAAAAGCATTTAAAAAAATACACTTACATAAAAGGGAGTGTTTTGAGCAGGACGAACACCGGGGGAACCACTGTATAACACTTTGTCTTGATTTTTTTAGTTATCCTAGGTAATTTACACTATGTATAATTATATTTACGTATGTGTTCCTGTGAGATAGAGACAGAGACAGATAGATACAGACAGACAGAGATAGACAGCCAATCAGGTACCCAGCTGACCAGCCAGCCAGGTGGCCAACCAGCTGTTTGCCAGCCAGGTCCCCAGGCAGGCAGGCAGCCAGCTGGCCTGCCAACCTGCCGACATCACTTTACACTTCAAAGGGGAGTGTTAATATGACATGACATCAGTGAATCTATGGTGTTTGCTGCAGTGTTTGCTCTAGCTGGCCCTCAATTTAACTGGTGCTCCCACAAGGTACTAAGTGGTCCCAGATTTTTTTAATATGGCGCACACCGAGTGTTAAGACCCATTCTATGCTGACCAGGCATCTCAGGCCAATCGTGCCAAATTTGGAGGCAGGAAAAATAAAACGTAAATATACGTTTGGGGCAGTAGCAGTACTAATGTATATATACGTGTGGACCGTTTAAGGGTTAAATAGAATGTAAATCACAAAAGTGCAAAAAAAAAATCAAGTGAAGATTTTCTTATTTTTTTTTAAATATTTTTAGCAACATTTTCGTTTTTCTCACAAATTTTAGTTTGATCTGCTTAAAATTTTGAATGCTAGTGTAATGTATTTGTGGCAAGATTGATGGGACAGTTTGCCTGTGCGAGTTTCCTAAGTAAATACAGGCCATTCCCATATTTTGTTTTGTGTGATAAGTGGAGACAAATTCCTCTGATTATCTTCATAATTTCAACATTTGTGTATATTGCTTAGAAAGTTGTATATTTAATGGTGTGTGTAGATGCCATTTTAATCTTGAAATAGTATAGTATTATTATATTTCCCTAACTCATATTTGCGCACCAAACATTCGCGAATTTTCAAGATTCGCGAGGTTCTTGATCCCTTAACATTTGCGAATGTGGAAGGCCTCCTGTACACATGTCTTTGCAGAGGTGCTCAGATACGACAGTTCAGATATGAAGATACAATTGTCGAGTTTGTCAGGGAGTGATACTGGTTCCTTGAATTAATACAAAATGTGAGATAGTACATGCCTATCTAGTAATAAATGGGAGTTGAAGGAAAACTGAAATAAGAAGAAACGGGGGAGAATTAGATGACAATAGGTTGGTGACAGGCTCACATTAAGACCTGGAGGAGCTTTATAACAACAGCTTTGAAGCAGTTGGCAGATAGGAAACCTTTGGAATCATTAAGACCTGGAGGATCTTTATAACAGCAGCTTTGAAGCAGTTGGCTGATAGGAAACCTTTGGAATCATTAAGACCTGGAAGAGCTTTATAACAACAGTTGGCTGATAGGAAACCTTTGGAATCATTAAGACCTGGAGGAGCTTTATAACAACAGCTTTGGAATCATTAAGACCTGGAGGAGCTTTATAACAACAGCTTTGGAATCATTAAGACCTGGAGGAGCTTTATAACAACAGCTTTGGAATCATTAAGACCTGGAGGAGCTTTATAACAACAGCTTTGGAATCATTAAGACCTGGAGGAGCTTTATAACAACAGCTTTGGAATCATTAAGACCTGGAGGAGCTTTATAACTACAGCTTTGAAGCAGTTGGCTGATAGGAAACCTTTGGAATCATTAAGACCTGGAGCTTTATAACAACAGCTTTGGAATCATTAAGACCTGAAGGAGCTTTATAACAACAGCTTTGGAATCATTAAGACCTGAAGGATCTTTATAACAACAGCTTTGGAATCATTAAGACCTGGAGGAGCTTTATAACAACAGCTTTGGAATCATTAAGACCTGGAGGAGCTTTATAACAACAGCTTTGGAATCATTAAGACCTGGAGGAGCTTTATAACAACAGCTTTGAAGCAGTTGGCTGATAGGAAACTTTTGGAATCATTAAGACCTGGAGGAGCTTTATAACCTTTGGAATCATTAAGACCTGGAGGAGCTTTATAACAACAGCTTTTATGCACATTCAATTTTTACACATTAATACAGCGCATGTGGGGGGGATATATGAAAGATATTCAGGCTCAATTCAGGGAACTGGAGCACAGATCCAATTCCCTCACCAGCGTCAAGGAACCTCCCTTGAGGGGAGTTTATACACAGGTTGAGCCAGACACTGGGAATATCATAGAGATTTTTGTGTCTTGTGTTGTGCCTTTGAGTTCCATTGCAGCTGTCAAGAAAGTTTCATAGCAGGGTTTATTATTTTTATTTATATTTTTATTAACACATCGGCCGTTTCCCACCAAGGCAGAGTGGCCCGAAAAAGAAAAACTTTCATCATCATTCACTGTCTTGCCAGAGGTATGCTTACACTACAGTTATAAAACTGCATCATTTAACATCCCTCCTTCAGAGTGCAGGCACCGCACTTCCTATCTCCAGGACTCAAGTCTGGTTTGCCGGTTTCCCTGAATCCCTTCATAAATGTTACTTTGCTTCCACTCCAACAGCACGTCAAGTATTAAAAACCATTTGTCTCCATTCACTCCTATCAAATATGCTCATGCATGCTTGCTGGAAGTCCAAGCCTTTCCCTCCAACCTTTCCTAGGCCGACCCCTACCCCGCCTTCCCTCCACTACAGATTTATACACTCTTGAAGTCATTCTACTTTGTTCCATCCTCTCTACATGACCAAACCACCTCAACAACCCCTCTCAGCCCTTTGGATAATAGTCTTGGTAATCCCACACCTCCTAATTTCCACACTATGAATTCACTGCATTATATTCACAGCACACATTGATCTCGGACATGACATCTCCATTGCCTCCAGCCTTCTCCTTGTTGCAACATTCACCACCCATGCTTCACACCCATATAAGAATGTTGGTATAACTATACTCTCATACATTCCCTTCTTTGCATCAACGGACAAAGTTCTTTGTCTCCACAGACTCCTAAGTGCACCACTTACCCTTTTACCCTCATCAATTCTATGATTCACCTCATCCTTCATAGACCCATCTGCTGACACGTCCACTCCTAAATATCTGAATACATTCACCTCCTCCATACTCTCTCCCTCCAATCTGATATCCAATCTTTCATCACCTAATCTTTTTGTTATCCTCATCACCTTACTCTTTCCTATATTCACTTTCACTTTCCTTTTACATACCCTACCAAACTCATCCACCAACCTCTGCAACTTCTCTTCAGAATCTCCCAAAAGCACAGTGTCATCAGCAAAAATCAGCTGTGACAACTCCCACTTTGTGTTAGATTCTTTATCTTTTAACCCCACACCTCTTGCCAACACCCGCGCATTCACTTCTTTTATAACCCCATCTATAAATATATTGAACAGCCATGGTGACATCACACATCCTTGTCTAAGGCCTACTTTTACTGGGAAATAATCTCCCACTCTCCTACATACTCTAACCTGAGCCTCACTATCCTCGTATAAACTCTTCACTGCTTTCAGTAACCTACCTCCTATTCCATACACCTGCAACATCTGCCACATTGCCCCCCTATCCACCCTGTCATACGCCTTTTCCAAATCCATAAATGCCTTACCCCCTTTCATTTTACCCACTGCCCCACGAACTTTCCCCACACTTACAACTGACTCTTTCTCACTCCTACTAGATGTTATTCCTCCTTGCCCTATACACAAAATCACAGCTTCCCTATCTTCATCAACATTTAACATTTCCTCAAAATATTCCCTCCATCTTCCCGATACCTCTAACTCTCCATTTAATAACTCTCCTCTCCTATTTTTAACTGTCAAATCCATTCGTTCCCTAGGCTTCCTCAACTTATTAATCTCACTCCAAAACTTTTTCTTATTTTCAACAAAAATTCGTTGATAACATCTCACCCACTCTCATTTGCTCTCTTTTTACATTGCTTCACCACTCTCAACCTCTCTTTTTCTCTTCACCACTCTCAACCTCTCTTTTTCTCTCCATATATATTCCCTCCTTGCATCACTTCTACTTTGTAAAAACCTCTCATATGCTAACTTTTTCTCCCTTACTACTCTCTTTACATCATTCCACCAATCGCTCTAAACCTACAAAGAGCAGGATTTATATAGAATTGAGTGTCCTGTATATATAATATGCACAGTAGCAAGAGTGAATATTATATATATCGAGTAAGTTCAAATTTTGAAGAGTGAGGGAGTATGTTGTCTAGCACTAGATTGTGTGATCATTCATTTAGTGGCTTTTTGTTGCATTATTGGCTTTAGGTGAATGGCTGTGATAACTCCCCACATACAAACAACATATGTGAGGTAAGGATAGATTTGATAATAGTAGTACAATGTAAGTAGTGCTGTTTGAGGAACATAATATATTTTGGAGAGGATGTCAAATGATTTGGATACCTTTGTTATGTGCTGGATGTGGGTATTGAATTTCAAGTTGTATTAATATTGGTAGAATTACCGACAAGATGTTAAGTAAAAGGACACAAATGCAACTAATGTGACATTTTATTGTGGCAACGTTTCGCTCTCCAGGAGGTTTTTCAAGCCGTTACAAGCAATACATGGACACAGTTGCTGTCAAGGTACAAATTAAGAATTTTCTCTCGGTTTGTCTTGCACTGGGAGAACCATTAATGATGTTTTTACTTTGATGTGTTTTAAAAGAGATTGTAAAAATTATAGGGGAAGAAGTTTACTGAGTATACCAGGTAAAGTGTATGGTAGGGTTATTATTGAAAGAATTAGAGGTAAGACAGAGAGCAGGACTATAGATGAGCAAGGCAGCTTTAGAATGGGTAGGGATGTGTAGATCAGGTGTTTACATTGAAGCATATATGTGAACAGTATTTAGATAAAAGTAGGGAAGTTTTCATTCCATTTATGGATTTAGACAAGACATCTGATAGAGTGGATAGGGGAGCAATGTGGCAGATGTTGCAAGTATGTAGTACAGTGGACCCCCGAGTTTCGTAAACCCCGGAAATCGTACATTTATGTAAGTATAATATTGTAAGTGCTTGTGGAAAAGTATTTTTGGGGGTCTGAAATAGACTAACCTACGTGACATTTTTTCTTAAGGGGGTAAATTCGTTCGGTAATGGCACTTGAGCAGACTTCAGGAGTGAAGTTTTTACGAAACTCGGGGGTCCACTGTAGTATATGGAATAGGTAGTAAGTTGCTAAATGCTGTAAAGAGTTTTTATGAGGATAGTGAGGCTCAGGTTAGGGTGTGTAGGAGAGAGGGAGATTACTTCCCGGTAAAAGTAGGTCTTAGACAGGGATGTGTGATGTCACTATGGTTGTTTAAAATATTTATAGATGGGGTTGTAAAAGAAGTAAATGCGTTGCATTGGGGAGAGGGGTGGGATTAAATTATGGGGAATCAAATACAAAATGGGAGTTAACACAATTACTTTTTGCTGATGATACTGTGCTTTTGGGGGATTCTGAAGAAAAGTTGAAAAGGTTAGTGGACAAGTTTGGGAGGGTGTGTAAAGGTAGAAAGTTGAAAGTGAATATAGATAAGAGTAAGGTGATGAGGGTATCAAATGATTTAAATAAAGAAAAATTGGATATGGAAGAAGTGAAAGTTTTCAGATATTTGGGAGTCGACTTATCAGCAGATGGGTTTATGAAGGATGAGGTAAACCATAGAATTGATGAAGGAAAAAAAAAGGTGAGTGGTGCATTGAGGTATCTGTGGAGACAAAGAAGGGAATGTATGAGAGTATAGTGGTACCAACATTCTTATATGGGTGTGAAGCACGGGTTGTAAATGCTGCAGCAAGGAGCCGGCTGGAGGCAGTGGAGATGTCGTGTCTAAAGACAATGTGTGATATAAATATTATGCAGGGAATTCGTAGTGTGGAAATTAGGAGGAGGTGTGGAGATACTAAAAGTATTAATCAGAGGGCTGAAGAGGGGTTGTTGAGGTGGTTTGGTCATTTAGAGAGAATGGAATAAAGTAAAATGACTTGGTGAGCATATAAATCTGTTGGGGAAGGAAGGTGGAGTAGGGGTCGTCCCCGAAAAGGTTGGAGGGAGGGGGTAAAGGAGGTTTTGTGGGCGAGGGGCTTGGACTTCCAACAAGCATGTGTGAGCATGTTAGACAGGATTGAATGGAGATGAATGGTTTTTGGGACCTGACGAGCTGTTGGAATGTGAGCAGGGTAATATTTTGTGAAGGGATTCAGGGAAATTGGTTAGCCGGTCTTGAGTCCTGGAAATGGGAAGTACAATGCTTGCACTTTAAAGGAGGGGTTTAGGATATTGGGAATTTGGAGGGACGTCTAAATTGTCGTATCCAAGCGCCTCTGCAAAGACAGTGATTATGTATATGTATGAGTGATGGTGAAAGTGTTGAATGATGAAAGTTTTTTCTTTCTTCTTTGTTTTTTTTTTCTGTGTTGCCCTGCTTCGGTGGGAAACGGCCAACTTGTTAAAAAAAAAATGTTTTATACATTTTTTTATGCTCTTTTAACAGATATTTGGATACACTTTTGGGATTTATTATAATCATAACTAAGTGCTAAAACCACAAGGGTCATACAGTGGTGTCTTGAGATTGAACTGTGATCAAAACAATGTGCAAATGTAGTTCTTATCTGTGTCTACTCTAGTTTTAACTGTAGAGCTTATAAGGTTTATTTTAATTTGATATATTGCAAAAATAAATGCTTTGTGTATTTATTCCAAAGGCTCAGTTTTCGGAACTTGCCGAGGACAAGATCGGAATATCTGTAAACCTGCAGAGTAAGTCATTTGGTGGAGGCATGCCAGTCGTGACAACATCTGCTGAACTGCAGGCTGGTCCCTCGCATTCTGGGGTATCTGGTCTCATGGTGGGAGAAGAGGAGGAGGAAGAGGAGGAAGAAGAGGAGGAGGAGGAAGAAAGGGAAAAGATTGGCTCTAGTGATGAAGAAGAAGAACCAGGATAACAGGGAAGATGAGAGAGTAAAAATATGCAATTAAAATAATAGGGAATAAGTCCTGAATTACAAAATTTAGATCCTCTCATCCTTATTAATTATGTATGAGAGTATGCTAGCTAATAATGGTAGAGTTTAGTTAGCAAAATTGCTTTTTCACATTTTTGGAGTAAATTTTAATAGAAATGCCTAATTTCACTTATTTCATGTGAAGATTCATTTGTTGCAAATTTCTAAAAGCCATTCTTTAAATAATACTCTTTTTTTTCCCATGGTAATGATATATTTTTCAGCCATCAGTAAGGGAAAATTTTATCTTCTCTGGGTGAGAAAAATTCTCAAAGTAGGTTTTTTAAATTTGGATACCACTATGGATCACACCTTATACTAAGTATTTCTATGATGATTTAATAGCATTCAGGGTAACATGCCATCATGTTGGCAAATTTGCATTTAAAATCATTTTAGTATTAAGACTCATCACAACTGTCACTGCCAAACGTGCACAGCCACTTACCAGTATTTCCATAGTAACTACTTTCCGGAGAGTGCATTACAAGCCTGTGGTAGCAGGGTGAGCAGATCATATTGGGACCCACCACTTGTTTACAAGCTGTCTGTCAGCCTCATTTTTATACTATAGATTTGCCAGCAAGGGATCACAGAAACAAGTGTTTCAGAACATATATAATGTACCATTATGACATACATAAGTGTAATTCTGAATATTGCTTGTGTGTGTCAGCCATTGTGTACTGTACTTTAATTATTATTATTATTATAATCAAATAGAAGCGCTAAAACTGTACTTTAAGAAATCTCAAATTAGTTTAACAAAGTGAAAATTTTGAGAGATGACCTTAGAAGATTCTTGTTAAATCTCACTCAGGTACCACAGGTAATTTAACTGCCACACAGGAACCATACACTACCTCAGTTGTGCCACCAACCAACAGTACCTCATTGACTTAACAACATTCATTCCCAAGTTGTTGAATGAAAATAACTTTGGTTATCCTGTTTGACTTACGTGAGCAGTGCTTGTAGCCACATGTGCATGTAATACCAACTTCAAGGTATCAGTGTGAATGCACTTGTCTCACATTACATAATGTTGCTATAATAGAATGAATGAAAGGCAGCTGTTTAGGATGAATGTTGGAAGGTCACTGAGGGCCTGAACTGCTCAGGGTGGGCTAGCTACCATTAATTGTTTTTTTCTCTTGCTCTTGCTGCTTTTACCTGTGCTCTTATTACACTTAAGTGGATACTCAGGGGGTCCCTAACTTACGAACACCTCCAGTTGTGCTCATTATCACAAATGAGTTCTAAAAAATATAATTTTGAAAAGATTGTTTTTATCAATATTGACCAACAAATGTGACGCTATCCTTTCTACTACTGTATTAGTTGCTACAAGATAATAGGTCGAGGGTCACAAACAACTTGTAAGTTGAAGCAGCACAAGGAATGCAATTAATCAGAATTATAAACTTTAGCTTTTATGAATGGGGAGCTGACAAACCAATTAATTTTTTTGACCTTTGATCTGCAAATACAAATTTGTTGGACATAACCAATCTCTGGACTACAGTATAGTGTTCTATAGGAAAATAGGTTCCATGTTACAGTTAGTTTGTAAGTTGGAACACAGCTTATTCATAAGTTGGAACACCAGGGACAACTTGTTCATAAGTTTGGGAGACTCTGGTATTCAGAATGTACTTTTCAAAATGGTCTTTGTTTGTGCTGTAAGATTCCTTGAGGGTATTGACTTACCATGTTACAGATAGAAGGGTAGTCTCCATGTTGTGTACTATAAAGCAGGTCATTTAATGATTTGCTTTACTACATGTCATATGTAAAGTCTGTGATGTCTGGCACAGCCAGCTGGTATTGCTTCCTCCTGCAACCCCTCATCACACCATGCGTGAATAACGTTCCAGTTTTAACACATTTCTCCACTTTTGTAATTTGCTTATTGGCAGTTAACTATACCTATATAATATAGGTTTATTTAACCAAGCCTAATGTAAAATAATTAAAATTAAATTTGTGCAAAGGGAATTATTTTAAATTGATGCAGTGTAATGCATAAGAAAATGGACGGTGTAAAATGAGGATTGGTTGCCTCTGGCAACAAACTAATGATAGTCACTTGTTTTTATACATTCCATATGTTGCTGATGCACATTTTTATTGATGCATTCCCTGTATGTCAATGTATATGTACCTAAGCATGTGCAGCTTGAGCAGCAGAAACAGTTTACAGTTCCTCTTAGTGGTGCACACCCTGAGCCCCCACCAAGTGCCTGTCCAACCACTATACCTCAAAAATCTCCATAGTAACTCATTCCAGTGGACCCATATCAGGAGTTTCGTTGTGCTCATTCCTAACCAATCATACGTAGGTGGAGGTCTTTGTCAGTAGAGAACCGAGTATTTTTTTTATGACAAACCTTCACACCATTTTACCCTTGATAGTTTTCATGTGAGTTATGGTTGGTTTTGTGCAATACCTATGTGCACTGCTTGTTTAGAATTGCTAACAGCAGTCTACAAATGGCTCAGTTATTTTATAGGCATTGCATTTATCCAACCAACATCCATAATCTCGTGTTATATTAAGACATTTTTTTCTAAAAATATAATTATTTAGCCCTTTTGGGCACTTTTGTAACAGTAGCTTGTATTAGTAGATTTTGAGCTAATTTTTTGTGCTTATTGTAATCTTAACATGGGTGGTCAAAGCCCAATGTCATTGTAATGTATTTTTAATTAGTAATTGGGATTTAAACTTGTGGTCTGGCTGTACTGAGTAGCAGCAGCTTAGCGTGCTGTTGCATAGCAGGATAGATATCCTGGTAATCTCAGCTTAGCATGCTGTTGCATAGCAGGATAGATATCCTGGTAATCTCAGGATGGCCAAACTAAATGTTCAGATTCTGATCACTACTTAAATATTTTTTACATTCATTCATAATGAATTTCTCAGTACTGTACATTGTAATATATATTTAAGAAAGTGTCAGCCAAGTTCAAAGTAAACCAAGGCTCAGGTTATGTTTTGAGTCCTTGTTTAGTATGTTACATAGCTGCAACCCATCCTCCTCAACAAACATGGGTTTTTACTATGACTCAGGATAGTGGAAAAAGTAACTCTGACACTCAAGACGTGAACATTGGGTATGTGTTACATACACTATTGTATTCTCGGTTTTGTGTTATATACAGTATTGTATTCTCTTTTTCAGCCTTCTCAGTGGTTCCGTTTTTTGTTTGCTCATCAAAACATAGTCTCGCCTTTATGTATGATTGCATTTAAAGGTGCTAATGTATGTAATTATTGGTTAAATTTGGTTAATAGATGTTTACTTAACTTGAATAACATGTGTAGAAGAATTGGCTTAAGTTAATATAGTACAAAACCAACATTATGAGTTAGATAGCTGCTACTACCTTCCCAGAAGGTACACCAGCTTTTGTACTTGATTGTTTTAAGATGTGGCAGTCTTTGCTCGTACAAAATGTGTTGAAAGTTCGTAATAAATTAATGTAACAACTCATCTGTCGTGATGGGGCTTAAACCTCTGATCTTTCAGTCCTAGAATTATCAGCCAGGTGCATTAATGAATTGCATCACAGAGTCACAAGACTTCTTACCAGTAAATCTGCTTGACCAACCAACTCTTGTGACTGGTGCAGGTAGCTAAGGCACTGGCTGGACTGGTAATTCTAAGACTGTCAGACCACAGGTTTCAACCCTGCCACTCAAATCATTCAGCATGTTCTCAACTGTTTTATAGTTCTCCTGAGGCTAATCATGAGTGATGTTTTACTACAAAATACTAAGCTTGTGTTGTGGTGAACTTTCTCTTGTGATTTCTATGTAGGTAATCCATATGCAATAGCATTCAGTATTGCCAATACATTGGGCTTGCAACAGAAGCCCTGGCTTGTATCCCACCATCGTATCCCACATCCAAAGAGTGAGGCAGTTGTACATTAATTGCCAATAAGAGGTGTCATTTACCATTCATTGTGTCAAGTATCAGTAGCAACTCAAAATTGATGAATGTAATCTACATGGTACTGGAAATGTGTATTATGCACTCTGCAAGTATCTTCATTATTTATTTAATTCAGGTTTATTGCACCCACAAAATAATTAATTTTTTAACTTATTTAATTAGCAAGTATTTATCTTTTCTGTAGTAATATTATATAAAAACAAATCGTTATTAAGCAATAATTTGCCAACATTTGCTCATTGTATAATGGATGGTTAGTCAGTCAGTGACTCACATATATTATCACTTGAGGAAGGTTACTTATGTACACAATTAAAAACAAAAATTTACATAATTTTAATAGATTTCTTTGGGGAGGGCCTTCTTGAGGTGATTAACTTACCTTGGGAAGGGCCTTCTTGAGGTGATTAACTTACCTTGGGGAGGGCCTTCTTGAGGTGATTAACTTACCTTGGGGAGGGTGTTCTTGAGGTGATTGACTTACCTTGGGGAGGGCCTTCTTGAGGTGATTGACTTACCTTGGGGAGGGTCTTCTTGAGGTGATTGACTTACTCTTCTCTTGGCATCTATCCTGACACTGACACACACACACACCACTACACCTCTCTATCCTCACAAATACACATTCAGCCACCAGCGTCAAAGTTCCTTGACGCTGGCTAGGGACTCTTGGTACCAGTAATCAGACCTTACCTTCCCTTCCTTGGATCATACTCGGTTGCTTCCCATTCCAACAGGTGTTATATAATCCCTACAAGTTTAACACTCCCCTCCTCAAAGTAATAATAATGCTATCCCAGCAAACTTACATACTTCACTGCTTCTGATGCACACACACACACCACTCTTACTAAATTATCTCAACATGTACTGTACTGTTATTCATCCTGACACATATATACTCTCTAAATACATACATACTCCACTACTTTTTATCCTGACATATAGATTGCAGTCTCATTCACATTCCCTCAAATGTTTTTAAAACATGTCAGCAAATAGTGTATAGTATTAGTAAAATTTTAACTTCAAAGAAAAACAAGTCACAATATTGTGACTGGGCAAATTTACAACCAAGGAATTAATGAAATTAGATAACTTTCATCTCTAATTTTTGAGTTGTGAAAAGTGTTTAGCACTGAGGGTGGCATCAGTTTGTCTTTGGCAAGATAAACTGAGTAGTTGTTACATGGTTAAGTACCCAAGGTGCAAGGTTTAGCATCCAAGATATGATGTAGTACAGAGTACTCAGTTTTGTTTAGCATCCAGCATCTGGCTTAATACAGTGTACTTGGTATATTTAGCCTCCAGTAGTAGTGTACTCTGTACATGTCTAGCATCCAAGATTTGATTTGGTAGTGCACTTAATACATGTTTAGCATGCAAGATTTGGCATAGTAGAGTGTACACTATATGATACACATTGTGATAAACTACGGTATATTGGTTATGTATTGCTATTTAGCATTGAAGATGCAAGGTACATAATTACAACATTGTTTACATTGTTAATGTGTGTCTAAGCAGCTAGGCATTACAGTATACACTGTAAACATTGTTATTTAGCATCCAAGATATACAGTACTAAATAAAGTGAATTAATCAGGGAATTGGGGAAGGGTTGAAGCCATGGCAAGTGAGTGGTAAAACTGCTGGCCAGTGTGTTAACCTCTGGGCTAGCTGGCTTTAATAAGATTCCTCCAACTAGGTATATTTCTATACACCATAGGGAAGTGGGTTTTTATAGACGAATCCCACAGCAAGGTGGCTGTGGCTTACTCTAGCTCAAGTGGGATTCATCTATAAAACCCTGCATTTGTGGTCACAGTCAGCCACATGCTAACCTCTTAGGTAAAAGGACACAGATGCAACTAATGTGACATTTTATTATGGCAACGTTTCAATCTCCAGGAGCTTCATCAAGCTGTTAGGGCTTGACAAAGCTCCTGGAGAGCAAAACATTACCACAACAAAATATCACATTAGTTGAATTTGTGTCCTTTTTACCTAACATTTTTTTGGTAATTCTACCATTGTTATATACTAACCTCCCTATGGTGTATAGAAATATACCAAGTTGGATGAATGTTATTAGAGCCACCTGGCCCCGTGGTTAACACACTGGCCTGTGAATTTTAGCACTCACTCGCCATGGCTTCAATCCCCACCATTCCCTGATTTGTTTGCAATTGTGTTATGATTTCATGAGTCATATTAAAGTGACTTATGTGCAATATCCTTCAATGTCAAACTCACTGTAGTTCTTTTGTTTCCTTAAATATCTAAGAAATTTTGCAACATATTTAAACTTGTGCAACAGTTATGCTATGTTATTTCTAACAATTGACTTATAGAACCTTGAAATATGAATGGTAAATGACTTGTTCTTTCTAGCCTAAGTTTAACAGTGCTGGCTGGTTATTGATCTTTTTCTCTCTTGCTTGTTAGTTGTAACTAAGTTCAGCAAATGCTTTAAAGGTTTTGCTCTGGGGCTTTGTCAACTTGCCTGTAACGTTAAAACTTGTCAAATGAGGCTTTCACCACATTGTGAAAGTAATTGTGTAAGGAGTACCTGGGACCAAACCTGCAGCCTCACATGTACAAGTGGCCTAGTCAGTATATCTGTGGAGACACTAATGTGAGGCCACTAGTTCACTGGACAGTTCTACATACAAAAGCTTGTAACTATTTGAGTTACTTTTTTAGAATACAGTAAATGTAAAATGAAGATTCTGCAGATGGCAGCGTCTGCTTATGTTTGTTCATTTTGTTAAACTGGGATCATAGTTAAAATAATTTGATTGGAAGAGTAATAATCTTTTATAGAAAATTATGTACATGAACTTCTGTAATGAACTATAGTCACATAGTAATTAAGTTCTTAAAAAAGTTTGTGAGAATCATTAATAATATACATAGAGTAAATGACAATTTTCAATACAAGGCTCAATACTTTTTTTGACTGCTTCAACTTCTTAAAATGTATCCTAAGTTTTTTAGTTATGCAACACTTTAAATTATAACTTTTTACAGTTTATTTTTTAATAAAGTAGAAAATTACATAAAAATGCTAATTTTGGAAATTTTATTTTGTGTATGTCCCATGTAACAATGGCCAGCCAGCCATATATGAAGGAGTCGGTAAGAACAGTTGTATGTGCAAGTCTGGACAATGACCAGTTAACAGTATACTGTTGCTTGCATTAGAAAAGTGGCAATTTTAAACTAGGTTTTCACAATCTATGGCAAGACATATACTGAAACTTTTTTTTTTTTTTTAGTGGCTTGTTTGGTCTCTTAAATGTGTACAAACTTGCTTGTTTGTACTGGTCTTACCGACCTCTTCTTCACGAGGCTTTGTGAACCCACATTGCTCAACCACTGACCAAATGATTCCATGCCATGTTGTTAAATCCAACTACCTCAATCAGTCAGCAATAGTAATAGACTATACCAGTTTAGAGGCAAAGTTTCTTAGTGGAGGTGTACTAATGATAGTCTTAATGTAGTGCTGTATGCTTTTTTTTTAATTAATAATCTTGAGCTTTTTTATTTTATATTTTTTGCTATAATTTAGATTTACTTTTTTCTACTGCAATGTTTTGATGAGACTGAAATAAACAATACTCAGGATTTGTTTAATCCTAGTAAGGAAACTTATAAAAATTTGTAAAGAGTAAATGTCTTTTTCCTTCAAATTTTTGATAAGAAATGTTATACGTATTCAGTTACACACATTATCAACGATGAATGGTACCGCAACTGAATGCTCTCTTGGTTGTAGTGGAAGAGCTCAGTAAATGTCATTGCCTATCTCTGCTACATATTTGTTTACTCTTCTCAACTATTACCCCTTTCACTGTCTGTCACTTAGATCTACATTATTGACACCAGCGGTCCAGCGCATAGATTAAATTCATGAGCTCAACTCAGCTGTGAGTGGTAAATTTTGGCCTAGATATGAGAGAATGGGTCTATCCAGCGAGTGTGCACATTATTATAAAGAAGTGCTAAACCTACAAGGGTCATACAGTGCGGTAGGGCAGGGAAGGATGCTGGGGTATTGGGTAGAAAGAGAGAGGGGTGATTATTAGGGTATGGAGTGCAGCAGGGCAGTAGATAATGCAGGGGTAGAGGGTAGCAAGAGATTGAGGTAGAAAGGGCTGTGAGGAGTGTGAGAGTTATCATCGGAGATTGTGCAGTAAATCAGTTATTATTATTATAATCAAAAGAAGTGCTAAACCACAAGGGTCATACAGTGCAGCAGGGCAGGGAAATATCCAGGGTTATTGGGTAGCAAGAGGGAGAGGGATGATTATTAGGTTATAGAGTGCAGCAGGGCAGTGGATAATGCAGGGATAGAGGGTAGCAGGAGATTGAGGTAGAAAGGACTGAGGGGAGTGCTAGAGGCATCATCATCAGAGTTTGTGTAGTAAATCAGTTGCTGTCAAAAAGTCAGAGAGTCTGAATTAAAGGAGGGTCCATCAGCAAGAAAGGAAGGTAAAGAAAGGGCAGCAGAGTGAAGACGACGTTGGAGGTAAATTCTGCATGCGCGCTGATAGAGTGGGGAGTCCAACAGAATGTGGCTAACAGATACTGGAACCTCGCAATTCTCAGAGAGGGACAGGGAGCCTCTCCACGAGATACCCGTGAGTAAGACGAGAGTGGCCAATGCGAAGACGGGAGAGAGTAGTCTCCCAACCTTGACATTGATGACAAGAAGATGGCCAGAAACCTATACTCGGTTTAATAGAATGAAGTTTGTTATGCAGCAGATCAGACCAACGGGTGCGAAGGTGGGTAGCAGTTACAGCAAAATAGTCTGTGAATGGAAAACCTCTATATGAAACTGGCCCTGTGGTTTAGCGCTTCTTTTTTTATAATAATAATAATAATAATATATAAAACTGGGAGGTCATGTACTGCTGACCACACAGCAGTGTCTGCCTGTTCATTGCCCTGTACGTCAACATGACCAGGGACCCAACAAAAAACAATATCTTTGTGCTTGCTAGAGATACGGCATAACCAGAGTTGGATACGAAGAACTAGGGGGTGAGGTGTATCAAACTTTCGTATAGCCTGTAAAGCACTAAAGGAGTCGGAAACTACCGCAAATGGTGACACAGGCATAGATGCAATACGGATAAGTGCCACGAGAATGGCATACAATTCAGCCGTAAAAATGCTAGCTGAGGATAATAAATGCCCTCACACGACGCTGTCCAGAAACACTGCTGCGAATCCGATGCCGTCAGAAGACTTGGAACCATCAGTGTACACTGTGATTGCATGAGAATGAGATCGGAAGTGATTAAGAAAAAGAGAGCGAGAAGCCACCGTAGGCATTTGGGCTTTTGCACATGGCAGTAGGAAAGAACAGACACGAACCATCGGAACTTCCCAAGGGGGTAGGAAAAAGTGAGATGCTACATGAACCTAGAAAGGTGGTAACTAAAGAGAAGACAAGAGTGAATGTAGGCGAAGAGAAAAGGAACAGAGTAAACGGGCGATGAACAAATAAAGAACGTCTACTAACATCTGTGACTATCTTATATATGGAAGGATTGTGGAGGTCATGAGAGTGAACATAATAGCGAAGGCAATGAGCATCAAGGCGATCGGACAAGGATGGAATATTCGCTTCAGCATAGAGGCTCTTACCAGTGAAGAGTGAAAAGCACCGAGGCATAAACGTAATCCCTGGTGAGTGATGGACGGGATTCAGGCTAGAGAGAGTTGCAGGAGAGGCCGCTGAATATATCTGGTCGCCTTCAACTGGAACAGCAACAGACCTCAGCTGAGGATATTGCTCCAGAGGAGGGAGAAGAAAGGGAGGAGAATGTGCCGTCTTCAGTGATTAAGGACGTGTGCAAAGTGGAGTGAGTTGCAAAGTTTTGCGGAGAATTATCACCCTAACAAAACTGTTGCAAGCCGTGTCTACAACATGTTCAATGACAATGTCTTGTCCCATTTTAGGCAAATCTTAAAGAGAAGCCAGAAACAAAGCTCTCTGGACAGATTTTCAGTGTGACAGGGGTCCAGTGCCAGTAAAAGACAAAGAAGAGAAGTAACCAAAGAGAGGGCTTTGATACCTGAAGTCTTTATGGAAAGGGATTTCCCTTCCAGACAATAATTTCTCCTCCCTCTCCCCTCACCTTCAATACGTCAACAAGAGTCTTCAATAAAGGTATGTAATGTTTATATTTATTAATATTTATTTATCATTGTTTTGTGTATGTAAAACTATATTTATTCTGTAAAATATGAATTTTTTTTTTTAATATTTTTGGGTGTCTGGAAAGGATTAATTGGATTTACATTATATTTCTTATGGGAAATATTACTTTGGTTTTCGAGCATTTCGAGCAACCTTCTGGAACGGATTAGATACGAAAACCGGGGTTCCACTGTAAGGTTATTAAAGTCTACATGTGGAAGTAGCGGAAAACTTTTAAGCAGCGAAGGATTGGGACGTTGCGAAGAAAGGAGTTGTGAAGACGGAGAAGAGTGAAGAGGAGGAACAGGAGGTGGATCGGTGTCCATCAATGGTCTAGTCTCCTCAATATATTCTGAGATAGCTTCAAGTGTTTCAGAGGACTAGGATGTTGCATGTGGTACAATATTGGAGATGGAAGGAGGGTGAGTAAAGATTGGGGAGACGATGGAATGTACCAAAGTAGGGGGGGGGGACGAAAGGGTAGAGGGAACTAGAGAAGCTTGGAAGGGGACAGGAGAGGAAGCAACCAGGGAGGGGGCAGAAGAGGAAGAAACTTGGGAGGGGACAGGGGAAGAAGGTACTGTACAAGGAGGAGGATGAACCTCCACACTCGTAACAGAGCCAGTTAGAGGTGAAGAACTGGGTACAGAGACTGGGAAGGAAAAATGTGCAGGTTGCAGGAGGGAAGGAGGGGTGAAAGAAGATTTGAACAATGGAGATGTTTTGGACTTCGGAGAAGGAGAGGGGCGATGGAGAGTAGGTGTTGTACGAGGTCTTGTAGACACACAAACTTGTGAGTGAGAAGAGGAAGAGGTACCGAGGTAGGGACCTCGGAGTCCAGGACAGCAAAAGAATTAGAGGCGTAGATGAGAGGCTGCCATAGCATATGGGAGGCCTTTTGCCTCTTTGAGACAAAGGATTTCACGCTCATTTAAGTAAATTTGGCAATGGCGAGAGTAAGATGGGTGAGCCTCATGACAAATAAGGCAAGAGGGAGGTAGACTACAAAGACGTATTGGAATGGTTGTCGGCACCACAGACTGAACATTCAGCCATGGACCTGCAATATTTTGCTGGATGACCAAAATGCCAGCAATTTATACAATGTTGCGGTGTAGGGATCACCTTCCGAACTTGTAAACGTTGTCCCACAATATATACAGAGGACGGAAGCTCATGGCAGTCAAAAGTTCAGCGAGCTACATTGCAAGGGTATCGTCTCTGCCTGCGGGCAGGGAGGACATAAGTGTCTACTTTGAGGATTGGGATTATTATAATCAAATAGAAGCGCTAAACCACAAGAGTTATACAGCGCTGCAGGTTATTGTAGGATGCAGGGAGAGTGGGTTGAGGATTGGGAGGTCTTGGAGTTCTAGCTGTTCCAGAATGTCATTGCCACATGTCTGGAAATTCTGTTGGACAATGGTATGGGGCAGAATGACAGTACCACTACAAGAATTGAGGGAATGTTTTTCAATAGTTACAGGAATAGTATCAATAGTTGTAAGGAGAGAAAGATCGTGAGCTTGGTTAGCATTCTGGACAGTGATGATGTGTGTACTGCTCTTGAGAGCATGAAAGGACATATCTCTACCAACATGGTGTAGGAGCACCTTGCTAATACTATGGTCGGAAAGGTAGGCAGTAGAGGAAGTCGATCGTAGAGTAAAAAACTTAGTCCATTGTGTATTTTGAAACATAGCATGGAATGGGAGTGTGTGACATGCCGGTCTTTTCTGAGTAGAATGAGAAGGAAGCGAAGTAGTATCATCAGGTAATGGTCTTGGGCATTTAGGTGTGGGACCAATGTTTGTCCGACATGGGACGGGCAGGAAATTCGAAAATTGCTGCACCGTAGAGGGAGAAGCCGGAAGCATAGCCAAAGAAAAGCGGAGGTCAGATGTATCAAAGGAGTCAGTTGGAACCCCGGTACCTGAAGTGAGTGACGAAACGGCACTAGCAAGAGGTTTAGGGGCATTAGAAATGTCCGAAGAGTGGTCAAAATAATGAGGCAGGGTCAGAACAGGATGCGGTATAAGGAAGGGGCCCAGGGGGAGCAGGTTAATGGATTCGGGACTCCATGGTTGTCTCTTTCTTTTTGTTTTTTTAGAAAAAAAGGGGGTGGGGAACATGGAGGAATAGCTTCTAGGAGGCAAAAAAGGGCCGTAAATTCCCCTCCGCGCCCAAGAGGACCTCAGCAGCGCAAGTAGTGCAGATGTAAACAAACACAAACGGGAAAACTGGGAGAGCAACACCTGAAGCTCACCCCAGTTACCTCTGAGGCCACGGATATTAATTAGCTTAGAAGACTCGAATTCAGTGAAATTGCCGACATGTAAATTGTGCCCAGACCATTAACTTTGCATCTGCATAATTCCATGAGTTTTCTATCAAATTTCGTAATTTTGGTGTCAATACCTTAAGAAAATGATTCTCTGCCATTTCAGAAGAATTTTTTTTTTAATGTTGACATTGTGAGCACTTTTAATTTCATGGGGACTGGACAGTGAAAGGGTTAAGCAGCTGTTGGATAAATACATGCAGTGAACCCCCGAGTTACTAGCACCTCAGAAATCGTACAATTATGTAAGTGTAATATTGTAAGTGCTTTTGTAAGTGTATTTTTGGGGGTCTGAAATGGACTAACCTACTTGACATTATTCCTTAAGGGAGAAAATTCGTTCGGTAATGGCACTTGAGCAGTCTTCTGGAATGAATTATGCTCGTAACTCGGGGGTCCACTGTATATGAATGCTGATCATCAGCACAAGTCCACCATCACTACCTACCATTGTACCATCACTATTATTACCTACCATTGTACCATCACTATTACTACCTACCATTGTATCACCATCAGTATTACTACCATTGTACCACTCACTATTACCTACCATTGTACCACCATCGGTACCACTACCACCATCAGTACCATTTTACCACCATCAGTACCACTGTATCAACATAAGTACCACTGTACCACCATCAGTACCACTGTACCACCATCGGTACCACTGTACCACCATCGGTACCACTGTACCACCATCGGTACCACTGTACCACCATCGGTACCACTGTACCACCATCGGTACCACTGTACCACCATCGGTACCACTGTACCACCATCGCTACCACTGTACCCCCATTGGTACCACTGTACCACCTTTTCTTTAATAAGGGAATAAGTTATCTGTATATTAAACATCAGTATAATGAATATAGGATTATAACAGTTATACAGCACTAAACCCATAAGGGTCATGTTTTATGCAAGAGCAACCTCCAGTTGTTTAGATCAAGAGCCCTTCACCAGCATACCCTGACCTCCCCCCCCCCTTACTTAAAGAGTAACCTACCTTTAATTTCACTAAATGAAATCTAGTATCTCAAGGGAGGTGCCTTGATGCTGGTGAAGGGCTCTTGGTCCAAGGAATTGAAATTATCTTCAATTTCCTTGGATTGAATCTGATTACCTCCTACTCCTCTAGGTCCTGTATTACCCTTTTGGGTTTAGATCTTCGCACCAAGTATAATCATTTTTCAGGATTAGCACTTTAGTGCTCCTCCTGAAGTGTCACGGAGAATCCAAGATAATGTGGGCTGATCCAAGGTAGAGGAGGTCTCGTCTAATTCTTTGAATTAGCTTCTCTCCGGTATCAAGGGATCTCTCTCGAGGGGTAGGTCAGATGTCCAAAACTTGTTCATTTATGAGAAAGAACATTCCAGAGAAGAATGTTGTAAGAAGATATACAGTAATATTAACTGAATTAATCCTGATGTATTTATGTTGCTGGAGTGAATAGTTCCATAGTTTTAATCTGTTGGTATCAGATACCTTCTATTCTTCACACTTTCTCAACCATATTCTAATGTACCTTCTGTACATAGTGCTGCCATGGTTGCTACTCCACCCGATGGAAACTATCCTTACACCATAGGGGCTGTGGTGTAAACAGGAGAGACAACCAAGAGTATATGATTCCTGACATTCTTTCAGGTTCCTACAGCTAGTAATGGCTAAAAGACAATTGCACAACTAAAGTTTTTTCTAGACAGGTGGCTTTACTAAGCTTTGCTCAGAAAATTCTGGAGGTGCCATCATGATATTGTGCACCAAATAGGGTAAGAGGCAGTTTTCCGGGAACAACAGCACCACCTGTTTCAACGAAGATGACTGTGATTTCTTTTTAGACTGAGGTGCCCCCCCCCCCAAGTTATTTACCTTATAATAACTAAGAAAACAACTCTCACTCCTGGAGCTCAAGTGACTGACACTTCACCAACCTCAGCAGCACCAGAGACCCTTGTCAAAACCTGTCATAACTTTTGGGCTGTCACTTGTCACCTAAACTCAGTGCTGGTATTCTACCTACTCCCTCTGATACCTCACTTCACCCTGACTAGGGATCTAGCTTCTCCTATGACTGTAACAATTCTTGGATTCTTAACATGTCAAAAAGGTAGAGTGGCTCAAAGCCATCTTCCAAAAGACCTAAGACATTGTAGACAATACTGATACTGTAGCTCACGTACCTTCTCTCTCACATTCTAAATATAAAGAAACATGCCAACTGGAAATCTCTACAGAATACAGTAGGGCCCTGCTTTATGGCATTTCGCTAATATGGACTTTTCAAATTATGACCAAAACTCGTTATACCCCTCCCCCCAGACTTACTAATACGGTCTCCGCGAGCCACTCTGTGTTTACATCCTCCATGGGCTCAGCATCTCTCCATTATGTCTGGAAACTTTCCCAAAAATTTCAAGTGTTTTAAAGTTATTGCATATTTTATACATACTCTGATAATTATACTTGTGTACCTGTACACACTGTGCTGACGTGCAGGTACACATTAAAATCACTAAGAGTCTCACTAGTCTTGATGCCATAATATTAATAATAATAATAATACTAATACTGGGGCACATTAAATGTTGTATATTACGTTAATATAGACATTTTTATTAATCCATCCATGATATTTTTTCAAAATTATATAAGAAACACGCTACATAACATATAAACATGATATGTACATACAACCATAGCAGAATAGTCCAACACCAGAGAAAATTAATGGGGTAACTGCAGAAAATTATTCCTTTCATATGCCTTCACTGGTAGCTATTTATTTATTCTACTGCACTAATGTGAAGACAACTTGTACATAATGTAAGTGTTTGTATTGTGGGGTAAATGCTTCACAAACTCATGCCACTGTACATGTTTGAACCAAAACTAGACAGGTATTAATACGCGTTTTGTCAAACCCAGTAACTGCTTCCACTTGTCTGACCTTTGCATTAGTAAGTTTATTCACGTATGGGTACACAAAAATACAGTTGCCTAAATTACCATACACAGCAGCATGTGTGGATTACCTAGGATAACCCAAAAGCTATTTACATTGGCATCTAAAAGTAGTTGTTAAAAATCATTAAACTCTGTGAACAAGGTATGTCGATGGTAATAATAAATAATATAATAATTGCTCTGGGGCGCTTTAAATTTTAAGTCATGTATTTGGTGTAGGTGTGGTAGGTGGCGAGCTACTACATCTGTTTTCTCCAATACTCACCTCTCGCCCTACATTAAGACTACAAATATTTTAAGGTAAGTAATGAGTGTAGTGTGTGTGTATTTTACTTTTTATTGTTTCTTAATGCCTAGTTCTATTAATAACTTAATCTATGTTAGTGTAAACTTGTTATCTGGCATTTATATGCTTTTACAAGTGGAAAAAAAATGGCGTTCCACTTTACAGCGATTTCCATTTTACAGTGGTAGCCTGGAACCTACCCTGCCATGTAAGTGGGGCCCTACTGTACAGTACTTCAAACAAAACTGGAAATAATTCCTCTCCCTCCAGTGAACAATCTCAATGGATTGTCTTGCAGATCATAATAATAGAAAGGAACTCAAAATCTGTCAACCAAAATATCTTTCATTCCCTAAGGAGTGGGATACTTATTTTCACCATAAAAAATACAGTCCACCACAACCTTAAAGCCTCAAAACACAGTGTCCAAAACTCCTTTTTCTAACAGTCTACTTAATGAATGACTTCTACAACTATGACAATAGCAGAAATATTGTACAGTCACCTTCCACTACTACATGTGTACCCAACAAAGACCCTCTATCTCAGGAGTCAACTAACCTCTCAAATCCAATGTCTCCACTCTCCCTTTTCCCACCTCTTGCATCACACTACCTGCCACTTCCCTGGCTTCAGAAATTATTGAAGCCATATCAGTTTTTATTAAAGAGAGAACCTGAAATGGATGTAAAGAACATTAAAAGGATTGTAAACCCAAATGCACAAATATACCATGTGACACTAGCACCAATATGTTACCTTCAGAAACTCACCCTCCACAGCTCCTTACAAACATCTTCCCTGCATCTTTTTCCATTACACAAATTCCTTAATTTACCACTGCCACCACACACTGACTTTACCAACCACTCAAGCACTTAGCCACTCCCTGCTCTCTACTACTGCTAACTATGGCAATATTACAATGGAATTCCCCACCCACTGCAGGGGTGGACTTTTTAAAGATGTCAGTTTTAACCCACCACCCGGCCCCGATCCACTCCCTACCACCCAGCCCCGATTCCACTCCCTACCACCCAGCCCTGATCCACTCCCTACCACCCAGCCCCAATCCACTCCCTACCACCCAGCCCCGATCCACTCCCTACCACCCAGCCCCGATCCACTCCCTACCACCCAGCCCCGATCCACTCCCTACCACCCAGCCCCGATCCACTCCCTACCACCCAGCCCCGATCCACTCCCTACCACCCAGCCCCGATCCACTCCCTACCACCCAGCCCCGATCCACTCCCTACCACCCAGCCCCAATCCACTCCCTACCACCCAGCCCCGATCCACTCCCTACCACCCAGCCCTGATCCACTCCCTACCACCCAGCCCCGATCCACTCCCTACCATCCAACCCAGATCCACTCCCTACCATCCAACCCCAATCCACTCCCTACCATCCAACCCCAATCCACTCTCTACCTCCTTCACTACCATAACACAGATCAAGCAGCAGTGAACCTTGTGTATGGTACTTGAAATGCATGAAGCTAACAAGCAGGAGCAAAACCCAAATACTGAATCTGCAAGCATGATGCCCCACACCTGGCTTAAGTCCTGGTTCTTTCCCTCTCCTCTATCCTACTACTCTTCTAGCTTCCCCCCTCCCCCACTATTCTCTCTCCCCATGTCTTCCCTCAAGGGTCTTACCTCAGACTGACAATAGAATATCATTGGATAGAGGAAATCAGAGAGAGAGCTACAAATACTGATCTCTGTTTTCCCTTCTATGTATTTGTTTACAAGAAACCAAACCACATAGCATATTCATAATTCCTTTCTCTGGCTATGTATTTTTTAGTCACTCCTTTTCCCAATAAGTGTAACTGCACTTCTTGTGGTCACTAATATTCCTCATTTCCACATATAACCTGCACTTGTTTCCATCGTGCTATATTATACTACAGTCCATGTCTATTTATACAAGTGGTATGGTCTACTGCCTCTCCTTTCCCCTCCCCCCCCCCACCCTCAAAAGAGGTTCCTTAACCCTTTCGGGGTCGGTGCCGTACTAGTACGTTTTACGAGCAGGGGTTGGTGCCGTACTAGTACGCCCAAATTCTAGCGGCCTCAATTTAAGCAGAAAACGTCTGGTAGGCATACATATGAAAGAATGGGTCTGTGTGGTCAGTGTGCGCAGTATAAAAAAAATCCTGCAGTACACACTGCATAATGAGAGAAAAAAAACTCTGACCGTTTTTTTCGATTAAAACAGCGACTTTGCAGTCGATTTTCGTATGGTATTTATTGATGTATTCTCGTTTTCTTGGTCTCATTTGATAGAATGGAAGATATATTACAGAAATAGAGATGATTTTGATTGGTATGACAGTGACAAGTACCTTGAAATTGAGCTCAAAGTAGCAAAAATGTTCGATTTTTGACGATGTTCAAGAGTAAACAAATCACACCATGCCTCCAATACACATCAACTGGCGAGTCTTATATTCATGCACAAGTGCTCTGATATTATTTATACCATTTTTACAATGATGCAGTTGTATACATAACAGTAAATCTTCTATTTTTTGTGAGAATAAAAATTCAAAATGAAAAGCAAAAGTAATGGAACAGGGGCCTGGAGACGTGACTAATGAATAAAGAACATGTTATTTTAGTGCCAGGAATGTCTGCCTTGTTTACTCTGGACCCTATTTTGAAATTGGCATCGCTTTGAAATTTGTGTGAAATTGGAAAATTGCCATTTTCTGACCACTATTTTGGTAGATGAAATTGGTAAATAGGCGGTTTCTTGTACTCAATCGATAGAAGAAATGTAGTTCTAGCGAAATAGCTATAATTTTAGGAGACTGAAACATTGGAATTTGTCGAAAATAGGGCTCAAAGTGGGCAAAATCGCCGATGCGTAAGTGTCATGGCTACCGCTAACTTCGCGAAAGCATAATTCCGTTAGTTTTCGATCAAATTTCATAATTTTGGTGGCGTTATGATCGGAAAAAGATTCTCTATCATTTCATAAGAAAAAATTAATTTTTTTTTTTCCAAAAAATTTTCGACCCCAGGAACACTTTCCTGAGAAGGCCTGTCGACCCCCAAAGGGTTAATGCCAGTGAGGGGCAATTGATCCAAGGAAATGGACTAATCATGGACTGAACCTGAATACCTATCACTCCCCATGCACTATACAAGCCCTATAAATTTGTTGCTTCCTCCTGACTAAAATAAAAATGCAGTATATTTTTTCCCTTCATCCCAGTTGTCTTTACCAATATGCAATCTTTGATGCCATCATTGTCTTTACCAATATGCAATCTTTGATGCCATCATTGTCTTTACCAATATGCAATCTTTGATGCCATCATTGTCTTTACCAATATGCAATCTTTGATGCCATCATTGTCTTTACCAATATGCAATCTTTGATGCCATCATTGTCTTTACCAATATGCAATCTTTGATGCCATCATTGTCTTTACCAATATGCAATCTTTGATGCCATCATTGTCTTTACCAATATGCAATCTTTGATGCCATCATTGTCTTTATCAATATGCAATCTTTGATGCCATCATTGTCTTTACCAAACATGCAATCTTTGATGCCATCATTGTCTTTACCAATATGCAATCTTTGATGCCATCATTGTCTTCACCAATATGCAATCTTTGATGCCATCATTGTCTTTACAAAACATGCAATCTTTGATGCCATCATTGTCTTTACAAAACATGCAATCTTTGATCCCATCACTGTCTTTACAAAACATGCAATCTTTGATGCCATCATTGCTTCTATTTTCAGTTTTTCCATGCAGTAGTGTGGGCTTTGGTTGCTCAGGTAAGGTCTGGTAATTCTTTTTTTTGGTACCAATTATTTTTCTGATTGTCAAAGTTAAACTTATTAAAAATTTCTTTAAGTTGGCTATTTCTTAGGTATTTAACTTTCCTGCACCTCAATGAGGTTATGATGGAGTACAGTGTCAGTTCTGTAGTTTAAATATTCCCTCATTGTTCATGATGTTTAATATATCATTCCTGGTAGGTTCTGTCAGCAGTTAGTCAAAGTAAACTTTTCATGGAGCCTCTAAAACTCTTTAAAATGTGTGTCGTGCTAATATGCTTCAGGTACTTTATCAAGTAATCTCTATGAAGGATAATTATTTTTATTAACACAGCCGTTTTCCACCAAGGCAGGGTGCCCCGAAAAAAATGTCTTGCCAGAGGTGCACTTACACTACAGTTATAAAACTGCAAGCATGCGTGAGCGTGTTAGATAGGAGCGAATAGAGACAAATGGTTTTTAGGACTTGACGTGCTGTTGGAGTGTGAGCAAGGTAACATTTATGAAGGGATTCGGGAAAACCGGCAGGCCGGACTTGATTCCTGGAGATGGGAAGTACAGTGCCGGCACTCTGAAGGAGGGTTGTTAATGTTGCAGTTTTATAACTGTAGTGTAAGCATGCCTCTGGCAAAACAGTGATGGAATGAGTGATGATGAAAGTTTTTCTTTTTTGGGCCACCTTGCCTTGGTGGGAAACAGCCAGTGTGTTAATATAAAAAAAAAAAAAAAAGTATACAGTGGACCCTAGGTTTTCGTGATTAATCCGTTCCAGAGAATTTGCCGAAACTCAAAACCATTTTCCCCATAAGAAATAATGTAAATCCAATTAATCCGTTCCAGACACTCAAAAGTATTAACAAAAAATAAATTTTTTAGAGATTATATATAGATTTACATACAGTAAACAAATGACAAATAAATATAAAGCACTAATAAAATGTATAAATGAACATTTAACATCACACTTACCTTTATTGAAGACTCTTGTTGGTGTATGGAAGATGGAGAGGAGGGGAGGCAAGTTTATTGTTTGGAGACAGGACAAAATTCTTCAATATTTCTTTGCAGATTGCAGATTACATAGGTATTGGTGATTACAATGTAAATTGAGTGCAAGGAGAGCCACTGACATGCCATGGCATTAGGGGCAGCTTAATCTAGTAACTTAAAGACTATGTACAGTGGTAACTCGAGTTACGATATTTTTTCGTTCGAGAATGCTGTTCAAGTGCCATTACCAAACGAATTTATCCCCATAAGGAATAATGTAAAATAGACTAGTCCTTTTACACCCCCAAAAATATACTTACAAAAGCATTTAAAAAAATTGTTTTCAAAATTACAATCTGATGAAATTGTACTGTTTAAATTATTATATGATGATATTAGATTGTTACAGGTGTTTAGATTCTCGAATGGTAATATGGAATTGAGATTATCTTAAGGAAAATAACACTGAGCATTTTTGACATTAACTTATAATATGAGTATTTAGTTTTGATTGATTAGGGGGTAACATAATAGTAACATATTATTAAAAATTGAGATTATCATATAGGAAAGTAATAATGAGCATTTTTCAAAGTAGTTTATAGTATGATCATTTAGTTTTGGGTGAGTAGGTGGTTTTTGAGTCGAGTCTTAAATTGATTTTCAGACAAGATTATCTTAATATTTACTGGTAATGAATTCCAGATTCTGGGGCCCTTTATGTGCATAGAATTTTTACATAGGTTGATATGAACACGGGGTATATCAAAAAGTGATCTGTGTCTTGTGTTGTGGTCATGGGTCCTATTAAAGTTGGTGAGGAGAATTTTGAGTGGAGGGTTTATATTGGAGTGTAAAGTTTTATATATGTAGTAGGCACAAGAGTAAGTATGAATGTTCTTTACGGTGAGTAGTTTTAGACC
Source organism: Cherax destructor (assembly GCA_009830355.1). Classification (NCBI taxonomy): domain Eukaryota; kingdom Metazoa; phylum Arthropoda; class Malacostraca; order Decapoda; family Parastacidae; genus Cherax; species Cherax destructor. The sequence goes on along the minus strand of WNWK01010291.1, from coordinate 11,332 downwards.
TTTGAATATTGGGAATTTGTTATCATTCTGACTGCGGCCTTTTGTTGTGTTATGAGTGGTCTAAGGTGATTTAATGTTGTTGATCCCCATGTACAGATTCCATAGGTGAGATACAGGTAGATAAGTGAATGATATAGTGCAAGGAGAGCTGATTGTGGTACATAATAGCGTATCTTTGATAATATGCCTACTGTCTTTGAGATTTTCTTGGAAATTTGTTGTATGAGTGTTTGGAATTTAAGGCTACTGTCAAGGTGGATTCCTAGGAATTTTCCCTCTGTGAGTCTTGTGATGGGTGTGCCATTGAGCGTTATGTTAAGTGGAACATTTGTGGCTTTGCTTCCAAACTGTATGAAGTAGGTCTTGTCAGTATTGAGAGTAAGCTTGTTAGTCGTCATCCATGTTGATATTTTCTGTAATTCGGCATTAACAGTGTTGGCCAGTATAACTGGATTTGGGTGAGAGAAGACATATGTTGTGTCATCTGAAAATAAAATGGGTTTGAGTAGTTGTGATGCATTCGGTAGGTCATTTATGTAAATGAGGAATAGGAGTGGCCCCAGGACACTTCCTTAAGGGACTCCGACTGTAATTTGTTGTGTGGAAGAGTTCGCTCCATTTGTGTACACGTATTGGCTTCTGTTGGGGAGGTATGACTTTAGGTAGTTGAGTGGGTGCCCCCTTATACCATAATGTGCTAATTTTGTGAGCAGTAAATCATGGTCAAATGTATCAAAAGCTTTGCGTAGATCAATGAAGATTCCCAGTGGGACTTCTTTCTTTTCAAGTGCGGTGTATGACGCTAATATCAAATCTATGGCTTATTTATCTATCACAATTCATCTAATATGACATAATAAGCAACATTAATAACATAAAAACATGATATATACTCTAGAATGAATAAAATATGCCATGATGTATGAGGAGTGGTGGTAGTGTTGTTGTTGTTGGGTTTATAAGGGCCACTGACAGTTGTTGGGTTTATAAGGGCCACTGACAGCATAAGCCATACATATTAGTGATAGTGTAGGCGGCAGCAGAGGCCACCACCACTATTCACACTGAAACAATGTATGTAATTTATAAATAAGAAATATTTACACTTTAATTTATAAATAAAAAATATTTAAAGAAGGAGTGGCAATAATGTTGAATAATCAGTTATGGCAGGTAAAGAGGGAATATAAATGTATAAATTCAAGGATTATGTGGAGTAAAATAAAGGTTGGATGTGAAAAGTGGGTTATAGTAAGTGTTTATGCACCTGGAGAAGAGAGAAGTGTTGAGGAGAGAGAGAGATTTTGGGAAATGTTGAGTGAGTGTATGGGGAGTTTTGAACCAAGTGAGAGAGTAATTGTGGTTGGAGATCTTAATGCTAAAGTGGGTAAAAATGTTGTAGAGGGAGTAGTAGGTAAATTTGGGGTGCCAGGGGTCAATGTAAATGGGGAACCATTAATTGAGCTATGTGTAGAAAGAGGTTTGGTAATAAGTAATACATATTTTATGAAAAAGAGGATAAATAAGTATACAAGGTATGATATAGCACGTAATGAAAGTAGTTTGTTAGATTATGTATTGGTGGATAAAAGGTTGATATGTAGGCTTCAGGATGTACAGTGGTACCTCGAGTTACAATATTTTTTCATTCGAGAATGCTGTTCAAGTGCCATTACCAAACGAATTTATCCCCATAAGGAATAATGTAAAATAGACTAGTCCTTTTACACCCCCAAAAATATACCTACAAAAGCATTTAAAAAAATAAACTTACATAAAAGGGCGATTTTGGGGACCATCGTAACTCGAGGTACCACTGTACATGTTTATAGAGAGGCAACGGATATATCGGATCATTATTTAGTTGTAGCTACAGTTAGAGTAAAAGGTAGATGGGACAAAAAGAAAATGGCAACAGCAAGTAAGAGAGAGGTAAAAGTGTATAAACTAAGGGAGGAGGAAGTTAGGGTGAGATATAAGCAACTATTGGCAGAAAGGTGGGCTAGTGCAAGTATGAGTAGTGGGGGGGGTTGAAGAGAGTTGGGATAGTTTTAAAAATGCAGTACGTATTAGAATGTGGGGCAGAAGTTTGTGGCTATAGGAGGGTGGGTGCAGAAGGAAAGAGGAGTGAGTGGTGGAATGAAGAAGTAAAGGGTGTGATAAAAGAGAAAAAGGTAGCTTATGAGAGGTTTTAACAAAACAAAAGTGTTAATAGAAGAGCAGAGTATATGGAGAGTAAAAGAAAAGTGAAGAGAGTGGTGAGAGAGTGCAAAAGAAGAGCAGATGAAAGAATGGGAGAGGCTCTGTCAAGAAATTTTGCTGAAAACAAGAAAAAATTTTGGAATGAGATAAACAAGGTAAGAAAGCCTAGGGAACGAATGGATTTGTCAGTTAAAAACAGAGTAGGGGAGTTAGTAGATGGGGAGCTGGAGGTATTGGGTAGATGGCAGGAATATTTTGAGGAACTTTTAAATGTCGATGAAAAAATGGGAAGTACAATGCCTGCACTTTAAAGGAGGGGGTCTGGGATAGTGACAGCTGGGAGGGACTATTCTCAGCTGTCATATCTGAGCGCCTCTGCAAAGACAGTGATTATGTATGAGTGTGGTGAAAGTGTTGAATGATGATGAAAGTATTTTCTTTTTGGGGATTTTCTTTCTTTTTGGGTCACCCTGCCTCGGTGGGAGACGGCCGACTTGGTGAAAAAAAAAAAATTACACTTTATAAATAAGAAATATTTACACTTACCTTTGAGATGCTGGCATTGGTTTAGGGTGGTGGTGGAAGATAGGCAGGGTGGCATTGTCAGTGGCCCTATATATCTCCAATAACATTGGAGGAGTTAGTTGCATGCCGTCCTTTTTCTATCGATTAATCACTTAACTTACTTGCTACATTGTTAATACAGTGGTACCTCAACTTACGAGCTTAATTCGTTCCAGACGGCTATTCAAGTGCCGATACCGAAGGAATTTTTTCCCATAAGAAATAATGAAAATTAGATTAATCCATTTCAGACCCCCAAAAATACACTTACAAAAGCACCTACAAAAATACACTTACATAATTGTTCAAGTTGGGAGCTGCTCGTAAGTAGAGTTACCACTGTACTACACTTTATCATTGGCTGGTGCTATAGCCTTTATCGACTCCTGCTCCTTTAGTATCGTACATATTGCAGAATCACTGAATCACTGAAGAAGGCACATTTTCCCTTCTCTGTTCCTCCTCCACTTTCATATTTTTCTATGATTTCTTTAATTCTATCATGTTTCTCACCTTCTTTACCAAAGGACTGGCACTAGGAGCTTTCTTTTGGCCCATGGTGGCTTATTTAGCAGTTGCAAGCACAAAAAACACTGGATTATTGCAAAATGTTTCGTATGAATGCAGGGTGTGATGCTCACTCGCTGAGAAATAATGCAAGACAGGCGCTGAATGTATCTGTGGTAGGCTTTGTGTGTACAGGGCCACTGGGACACATTCCGTACCACCGCTGAAATCCAAAGGAAAACACGAAAAGCAAGGCTATATTTTGACAAAAAAAAGTTGCCAATAACCAAAATTCATGATAACCAAAACTCACGAAAACCAAGGGTCCACTGTGTATTACATGTTGGTATTATATACCAGTGACATAATTATACCTCCATGACATAATATTTGGTGTACATCTTTCAAGGCTGTTAACTAACTTCTGTTCCATGAATCCCTCAACTGGTGTTGCCGGTGGTTTACATACAAGTACAAGGATAATCTTGATGTTAGTTTACACATTATACAAGGATAATTACCACATTCTTCTTTCTTTACAGGTACAGTACAGGTACAATACTGATTTTCTGACATCCTTAGTTCCTAGGCTTTGCCATTATATCCATTTTGCCAGATCAACAATACACCATTTTCTAGCGGAAACTTAAATTAGACATTAGCATAAATGCAGCAGGGTTACTTATTACTGTATTTACAAAGAATGTTGCAGTACTACTACTACCAAAATGATAAATTTCAGAATTTTACTGAAACTGTAGAAACTTATCATAAGGGTTAGTTATTTATTTTTTATTAACACATCGGCCGATTCCCACCAAGGCACGGTGGCCCGAAAAAGAAAAACTTTCATCATCATTCACTCCATCACTGTCTTGCCAGAGGGGTGCTTTACACTACAGTTATAAAACTGCAACATTAACACCCCTCCTTCAGAGTGCAGACACTGTACTTCCCATCTCCAGGACTCAAGTCCGGCCTGCCGGTTACCCTGAATCCCTTCATAAATGTTACTTTGCTCACACTCCAACAGCACGTCAAGTATTAAAAACCATTTGTCTCCATTCACTCCTATCAAATACGCTCACACATGCTTGCTGGAAGTCCAAGCCCCTCGCACACAAAACTTCCTTTACCCCCTCCCTCCAACCTTTCCTAGGCCGACCCCTACCCCGCCTTCCCTCCACTACAGATTTATACACTCGAAGTTATTCTGTCTTGTTCCATTCTCTCTACATGTCCGAACCACCTCAACAACCCCTCCTCAGCTCTCTGGATAATAGTTTTGGTAATCCCGCACCTCCTCCTAATTTCCAAACTCCAAATTCTCTGCATTATATTCACACCACACATTGACCTCAGACATGACATCTCACTGCCTCCAGCCTTCTCCTCGTTGCAACATTCATCACCCATGCTTCACACCCATATAAGAGTGTTGGTATAACTATACTCTCATACATTCCCTTCTTTACTTCCATGGACAAAGTTCTTTGTCTCCACAGACTCCGAAGTGCTCCACTCACCCTTTTTCCCTCATCAATTCTATGATTCACCTCATCCTTCACAGACCCATCTGCTGACATGTCCACTCCCAAATATCTGAATACATTCACCTCCTCCATACTCTCTCCCTCCAATCTGATATCCAATCTTTCGTCACCTAATCTTTTTATTATCCTCATCACCTTACTCTTTCCTATATTCACTTTCAATTTTCTTCTTTTACACACCCTACCAAATTCATCCACCAACCTCTGCAACTTCTCCTCAGAATCTCCCAAAAGCACAGTGTCATCAGCAAAAAGCAATTGTGACAACTCCCACTTTGTATTTGATTCTTTATCTTTTAACCCCACACCTCTTGCCAAGACCCTCGCATTCACTTCTCTTACAACCCCATCTATAAATATATTGAACAACCACGGTGACATCACACATCCTTGTCTAAGGCCCACTTTTACTGGGAAATAGTCCCCTTCCCTCCTACACACTCTAACTTGAGCCTCACTATCCTCATAAAAACTCTTCACTGCTTTCAGTAACCTACCTCCTATTCCATACACCTGCAACATCTGCCACATTGCCCCCCAATCCACCCTATCATACGCCTTTTCCAAATCCATAAATGCCACAAAAACCTCTTTACCCTTATCCAAATACTGTTCACCTATATGTTTCACTGTAAACACTTGGTCTACACACCCCCTACCTTTCCTAAAGCCCCTTGTTCATCTGCTATCCTGCTTTCTGTCTTACTCTTAATTCTTTCAATAATAACTCTACCATACACTTTACCAGGTACACTCAACAGACTTATTCCCCTATAATTTTTGCACTCTCTTTTGTCCCCTTTGCTTTTATACAAAGGAACAATACACGCTCTCTGCCAATCCCTAGGTACCTTACCCTCTTCCATACATTTATTAAATAATAGCACTAACCACTCCAAAACTATATCCACACCTGCTTTTAACATTTCTATCTTTATCCCATCAATCCCAGCTGCCTTACCCCCTTTCATTCTACCCACTGCCTCACGAACTTCCCCCACACTCACAACTGGCTCTTCCACACTCCTACAAGATGTTATTCCTCCTTTCCCTATACACGAAATCACAGCTTCCCTATCTTCATCAACATTTAACAACTCCTCAAAATATTCCCTCCATCTTCCCGACACCTCTAACTCTCCATTTAATAAATCTCCTCTCCTATTTTTAACTGTCAAATCCATTTGTTCCCTAGGCTTTCTCAACTTATTAATCTCACTCCAAAACTTTTTCTTATTTTCAACAAAATTTGTTGATAACATCTCACCCACTCTCTCATTTGCTCTCTTTTTACATTGCTTCACCACTCTCTTAACCTCTCTTTTTCTCTCCATATACTCTTCCCTCCTTGCATCACTTCTACTTTGTAAAAACCTCTCATATGCTAACTTTTTCTCCCTTACTATTCTCTTTACATCATCATTCCACCAATCGCTTTTCTTCCCTCCTGCACCCACTCGCCTGTAACCACAAACTTCTGCTGAACACTACAACACTACATTTTTAAATCTACCCCATACATCTTCGACCCCATTGCCTACACTCTCACTAGCCCATCTATCCTCCAATAGTTGTTTATATCTTACCCTAACTGCCTCCTCTTTTAGTTTATAAACCTTCACCTCTCTCTTACTTACTGCTTCTATTTTCCTTGTATCCCATCTAAGGGTTAGTTATTAACAAAATATGCTAATAATCACATAAAATAAAGGAATCACTACCAATAACTGCAGTGTGAACTATGTACAAGTAAGCACGTATTCTATACAATGCCATCTATGGCTGCCCAGTAAACTATTTTAGCAAAAAAGTAGTCTCGTAATTTTGTCCATATTATTATTATAATCAAATAGAAGCGCTAAACCACAGGGGTTATACAGCAATTTTGTCCAGATTAAAAGGTGCCAGGTGATCTGATGTCAGTACATCAGTGTTGTGCCTGTACTACTGTATCACTTAGGTATTTCTAAAGTTTCACATAATAAGAGTGAGAGTCTTTTTATAAGAGCCCTACTTCTCTCTTGGGTCTTTGTACACTAGTTTTTCACCCCATATTTCCCTGTCTGTGAACTTTCCAAACATTAATTTTGCTTCTGTAAGAGCTCACTTGTATATATAGTAAGCTTATTTTTATTGTTTTTAAACTGTTAATGTTAATAAAAAGAAGAGAAATTTACCATTTGGGATGTTTGGATTACTGGGATTTTTTTTAGCACCTCTGATAATATGCTATTTTGTAATATAGCACCTGATGTACTCTGCTCTCTCCTGTATTGCTTGTACTGTTGCCTGGTGTAGGCTGCACCCTCTTATGTGAAACACTGATTTGTTGCTTTCCACTGCTATGTACATATCTCTGTACCTAATATTACTGTTCCTTATGTCATTTTTCTTTCTATACATCATATCTCTGTCTGCCTAAAAAATTATTTTTGTTTACCGTGAATTTATTTTCCTGTAAAATTTTTGTAGCATCCTGTTATTTCCAGTGTACTTTGTTTTTACTTGTTGAGTCAGAGCTGTAGCTTTGAACCAACTAAGTCTGACAAGAAAGACAAAAGCAAATGTACCCGGCTATATGGCCAGACCAAGTTTGGTGAGCATAACCAACACCATGACCACTTCCTCGGATAGTTCACACAGCTCAGCGTTGTGTATGTCTAATAATTTAAATTGCTACTCCAGTGTAATATCATTTTCTGGTCTTTGATAATTTGCACATCTCAAAGCAAAAATGTCTACAATTTGTATCAAAATGACACTGTCCCTTTTGCAGTCGGTCTCTTGCAATAGTGTCTACATATTGTACATACAGTATATGTTTGGTTGCAATTTTACTTAGTGTAAGGTGTTCTGGGTCTTACTGTATCTTCCTCTGAATATATTCTTTCAGATTGCTTGCCACCAGCTGATGCCCTGGGTAGCCACCTCTACTGCTGATGCCCAGGATTACCACGGGTATGAAAACGACAACAAACAATCTCAGTTTAAATATGAGTATAAACAAAAGAAAAGGAATAAAAGGGTAATAAAAGTAATATTATTATGAGAAGTTACATTCAAAACTGAGCTAACTAACACCCCTAAGTCCTATGAATATACAAACCTTTAAAAATTTAAGATATACAACAGCAGTAATGATCAGAAATATTACAACTCCTGTTTGCATAGTTCTTATTAAAACAAAGACTACTGATTATACCCAGACTATTATTGTTGCTTTAATTAAGAGTTCTTGTAGTTAACCAACAGCCATGGGGAGAATCACATAACTAATATAAAATTAACCATGGGGGGAATCACATAATAGAAGATTAACCATGGGAGAATCACATAACTAATAGAAGATTAATAAAAAAAAAAGGCTATCATCATCATATCATCCAAATAAAAACTACTGTATTATGCATTCCTTGGCTGATTATAGCTAAATAAACATACAGTGGACCCCCGAGTTTCAGCAGCATTGTGTTTCATGAATTTCGCCATTCAGCGCTTTTCGGCGAAAAATAGACTCAAGGTTCGTTATTTTTTTCGCGATTTGGCAGCGGTACGATACGCGTCTGGCCCTTCTCCCAGCGTCAGGCCATAAACAAAGCCGGCCTGCCAGTGTGGCACTGTTTATGGGCGAGTGACCATCACCTTAAGCGTTCATAAGAGATACATATTCCATTCGTTTTTTTGCTTGCAACTGCTAAATAAGCCACCATGGACCCAAAGAAAGCTAGTGCCAGCCCTTTGGTAAAGAAGGTGAAGGTGAGAAACACGATCGAATTGAAGAAGGAAATAATTGCAAAATATGAAAGTGGAGTGTGTGTGGCTGAGTTGGCCAGGCTGTATGGGAAGTACCATTCAACCATCACTTCGGTCGTGGCGAAAAGAGAGGAAATCAAGGAAGCTGTTGTTGCAAAAGAGGTAGATATGCTCACAAAAAAAGAGATCGAAAATACTCAAACAAGTGGAGTTGTTGTTGTTGTGGATTAACCAAAAACAGTTAGCAGGAGATACTGTTATGCAATCAATAATTTCTGAAAAGGCAAGGCAGTTGCACGACGATCTCGTAAAGAAAATGCCTGCAACGAGTGGTGATGTATGTGAATCTAAGGCCAGCAAAGGCTGGTTTGAGAGATTTAAGAAGCATAGTGGCATACACAGTGTGGTAAGGCATGGTGAGGCTGCCAGTTCAGACAAACATGCAGCTGAAAAATTTGTAACTGAATTCAAAAGCTATGTAGAGGCTGAAAAATTCCTCCCCCAACAAGTGTTCAATTGTGACAAAACAGGCCTCTTTTGGAAGAAAATGCCAAAGAGGACCTACATCACACAGGAGAAAAAGGCACTGCCAGAACACAAGCCTATGAAAGACAGGCTAACTCTCATGTTGTGTAGTAATGCTAGTGGGGATTTCAAAGTGAAGCCTTTACTGGTGTATCACTTAGAAAATCCCAGTGTTTTTAAGAAAAACAGTGTAGTCAAAAGTAAATCGAGTGTGATGTGGAAGGCTAACAGTAGGGCATGGGTCACGAGGGAAATTTTCCTTGATTGGTTCAATGCAGTGTTTGCCCTGAGTGTGAAGCAATACCCCCTGGACAAGAAATTGCCACTAAAGTGCCTCCTGCTAATGGACAATTCTCCTGCTCATCCTCCAGATTTGGAAGACCAATTGTTTGAGGAGTGTAAGTTCATCAAAGTGAAGTTCTTGCCCCCTAATACCACTCCTCTCATCCAGCCCATGGACCAGCAGGTCATTTCAAACTTCAAAAAACTCTACACCAAAGCAATGTTTCAAAGGTGCTTTGACATAACCTCAGACACTGAATTGATCCTAAGAGAGTTCTGGAAAGATCACTTCAGTATCCTCCATTGCATACACCTTATAGATAAGACACACACAACCCACACATATAAAAAAGAGAGGAGCTTACGACGACGTTTCGGTCCGACTTGGACCATTTACAAAGTGACTTTGTAAATGGTCCAAGTCGGACCGAAACGTTGTCGTAAGCTCCTCTCTTTTTTATATGTGCGGGTTGTGTGTGTATTGTTCCAGTCACGGTATTGTGCCTTTTTTTGTTACATATAGTTAATAAGGCTTGGCAGGAAGTGACTTGCAGGACTTTGAACTCTGCTTGGAGAAAGTTGTGGCCAGATAGTGTCCTCAACAAAGATTTTGAAGGGTTTGGGGCTGACCCTGAGGAGCCTATGCCTGTTGTGTAAAAAAATGTATAATTGGGGAATTCCATTGGGTTGGATGTGAATTTCGAGGATGTGAAAGAGTTGGTGGAGGACCACAATGAAGAGCTAACTGCTGAAGAGCTGGAAGAGCTTCATCTGGAACAGCAACAGACCACAGCTCAGGAAATTGGTTCACAGGAGGAGGGAGAGAGATGGAAAAAGGTGCCTTCTTCAAAGATTAAGGACATTTGTGGAAAGTGGAATAATGTGCAATCATTTATGGAGGAACATTACCCTAACAAAGTTGTTGCAAGCCGAGTGTGTGACATGTTCAATAACAATCTCATGTGCCATTTTAGGGAAATTTTAAGAGCCACCAGAAACAGAGCTCTCTGGAAAACATTTTTTGAGTGACAGGGGTCCAGTGACTCTCACGCTGGTCCTAGTGGCAGTAATATTATTATAATCAAAAGAAGCGCTAAACCATAGGGGTAGTGGCAGTAAAAAAACAAAGAAGGGACATAACCCCAGAAAAGGTACCTGAATTCTTTATGGAAAGGGATTCCCCCTTCCAAACACTAGCAACTCTTCCATCCTTTTCCCTCTTCCAGTCTTCCAGACATCACCAGGAGTCTTCAATAAAGGTAAGTGTGATATTATTGTTTACACTTGATTTGTCATTCCTTTATGTACCTATGGAAATCTATGTATTTCATTTAAAAAAAAAAAAATTTTAATACTTTTGGTCTGGAACTGATTAACCCTTTGGGGGTCGACAGGCCTTCTGAGGAAAGTGTTCCTGGGGTCGAAAAATATTCGGAAAAAAAAAAAATTATTTTTTCTTATGAAATGATAGTTTTTTTTTCTGAATCTAAATAGCTAAACAAAATTTTTTTGCGATCAATACTTACGGAGATATGGAGGATTCAAGTTGACCCAAAACGATCCGGTGACGGCATCATCGGCGACTTCCGGTTGGCCGGTAATCGTTTTTTTTTTTTTTTGAAGTTATTTTCTTATGAAATTTAATTTTTTTTTTTTCAAATAACTTTTATGGACTGTGAGACCAATATAAGTGCTGTTTTTCAAATATTCACTCGCTATTTCTTATAAAATAATGCCACAAAGTTTGTTATCACTAGTTTGTTTACAAAACATATTTACAACAATGTACAATGTACAATTATGTATATAACTATTGTTCAATCATATATATACACATATTGAGTCACTGCAGATGTTTCTAGAAGTTCTGCAGCCTGTGGAAGTCTCTGAAACATGGTTCCATGCACAATGGTGTTTCACATTCCACACACATAAACAGTGTCTTT